>JAGVVM010003194.1:0-11459 GCA_019149425.1 Psidium friedrichsthalianum
TTGGTCCTCGGGTCATTCTCAGGACAGTTTTGGAGCTCATGGGAGAATTGGTTCAGCATCTCCACCAGCCTTGCCGTGCAGTGCATGTCCTTGTTCTTCTCTTCCGGGTACTCGTCGAACTCGCCTCTCAGCAAGAGTTTCCTCAGCGACTCCTTCGCCGACCCCAGGAGCTGCATGAAGGCTGTCATGGCCTCCGCGACCGAGACAGATTCTTGGGCATCCTCTTCAGCTCGGCGACGCTCGCGTTCAGCTTGTCGTTGATCTTCTTGACGATCTCAGGCAAGCACTTGGCCATGATGTTGGCTTGGATCTGCGTCAGCTTCTGCGCCAAGATAGGCACACCAACGATGGACTTGTCTATCTTGCACAGTAGAGGGTGCGTGTCGAAGAGCTTCGCCTCTTCCAGCCTCGCTTCTTCGTAGGACTCTTCACCAATCCTGTTCCTGACACAGACATAACCAAGCCCTATGTTGACATCATCAGCAGTCACTTTCTCGAGCAAGCCCTCCGGAGCTTTATCAGCCTTCGTGACAACGGCCAGAGTCCTCTTTCCGGTCTTGTCCATCATCTGCGACATAAAAGCTAATTATCGCATAGACTCATTTCCTTGAGTTAACTGAATTATTCGAGTATTCAATTGATACAGGAGCCAAGCGTGTCTAGAGCATACTTACCTGCGACATCCTTATGGACTCGCAAGTGGAGAAGTCGACGGTGGCGGACAAGACATTGAGGATGATGCTCTCCTCAGGCCTAATGTACTCCATTATCATCTCCGAGATCTGCTCGTAGATGTTCTCGGGCTGGCCGTGCACGGGCACTCTCGTGATTCCGGGCAAGTCGACCATGGTCAAGTCCGGGACGCCGTCCTTCTTGACGACCAGAGTCAGCGGGGCGTTCGATATGCCCTTGCCAGAGCCGGCGATCTCGTCGGTGGCGTCATTAATGGCCTCGGAGATGTTGTCCTCGTCGGTGGGGACGACCTTGCCGTTGAACTCGAGGTAGAGCTCGGGGCGGTCGGCGCGAGGGCTGTCCTGGAGCCGCATGATGAGAGGGACGCGGGTACAGATGCCCTGTCCCCGCGGCAGGTTGATGCCGGCGAGGGACTCGAGGACGCTGGACTTGCCAGAGGACTGGTCGCCGACGACGACGATGGTGGGGAGCTGGATGCCCTCCTTCATGACCCCGAGGTTCCGGAGCTGTCGATCGCGTCGAGCAGGGGACGGATCTGGTCATTGTAGGACGCGGTGAGCGGCGCCGCGTGGGCGACCGACAGGGGTTCGGGTTCGGTTCCAGGAAGACAACAGCCCGGTTGTCACCCATTGCTTGCGGCCTCTCGAAAATCTTTTCCTTTGGCTTTGGATGAGTTTGGTCGGTGAAATGAAAGTGGGGATTTTGCGTTCTATAGAGTACTTAAGTTATGGAGTCATTTATATAGAGACTTCTATGGACTAGGAGATGACTTCATGGAGAGGGTTGGGTTGTGGATGGGACAAAAGTGAGAAACTTAATGTGGAAGCTATGTACCAATGGAGAAAACTTTTCTGTCGTATTAAAGTCAACATCATATGATCGTGTAACCTCAGAGCTTAAAGGTAGGAACTTTAACCCCGATTTTGCCAAATAATTTCCTAATGCGCCGGCTTCTAGGCCCCAGAGAACTTAAACCTCAAGGCACTGAAACAGTGACTTTGGGTCTGGAGTGAGTTAGCAAGAATTTGTGTTTTTGGGGCTCGGCCATTCCCTCTTCAGTGTTTGCACCAAGAGCCTCCATTTTTTGCCCCTCGTGATGGGTTGTGTTTCATTGGCTGGAGAAAAGGTCCAGTCATTATTGTCCTTCCTTTCCGTTTCAATTGTAATCCTAATTCTAATTCTCTCCCCACTTTTCCAAGTCTTCCAAACACAAGCTAGCCCGACCCCTACAGAAACTTGCTTGGGCTCTATAATGTCGCCAGACTCGCCGCATGAAAGAAAGAATTTATTTGAGAGGCCTCTCTTGGTCCAAAATGGCTGGCTAGCAGTGGCTTTCCTTTTCTACGCTTGATTTCCATATTCATCCTCCTCCATTGTTAACTTGCACTGCAAAATCTCGGTCCTTTACAATAATGCTCTTGGTGTTCTTTTTGTGCAGCTGGTTGCTTTAGACCATAATCCTTTATTTCCGCACAGGATGTTCCTACAGTCTTGCACGATCTCAAAGCTTTGATGGAGACTACAATCTAGTGAAAAGGGAATTCAAGGCACGGAGCCTGTTTTTGAAGCTGAGTTGACGTACAGGAGATTAGTGGAGAAGGAAACAGGTAATCTGGGGGAGGCCACCCATCCTTGGATGGGGAGAGTTTATGCCCCCATGTTTAATGGTCCTTTCTTAGGTAGCAAGTAGGTATAAACCAGTTTTCTCTGCTGATTCTCACGGGATGTGAAGTGCAACTAGAGATTGTTTCATACAAAGGCATATGGAGTCATGACCGCTGCTGTTAGTCATTGAACCATGTGGATCCTACGTGGACTCTACCATGGTCAAGCTGCCGGTGGCGGATTCCTAGTTTCATAAGTTAAGTCGTGATGGCTAGCGAGAGAACTGGGGATCGAATCAGTTTTCCCCGTCTCCATGGACATTGCATCCAATCCCATATCCATTTTCGTTCAGTAATTCAGTTGGATTCAGATGCCTATCTCAAGCATTATGGTCTTTTCATTGATGACAGTGAGGTACACTTTTGCTTTTTGAATGATTAATGAAAATGTCTCTTGAGGAAAACCTAGTTGCAGAAAATCAAAAAAAGGTCAATTTATTCACATGTCTAACGGACCTAAAATTTCTATATTGCGTTTACTGAAAATTTGTACATGTATGAACAAAAAATAGAAAATCAAAATGACAAATGTTCATTTTCCGTCTTTGTGATCCAAATTATCCAATGTAACACGGTATTAGAATCGGTCTCTTGTCGGTCACCCGTCCTCGTCAGTAGTGGAAAAACGATTTCATCCGCAATAATTATACAATTTACTTGAAGGGCACTACAAATTAGAGAAAATTCCCAATAATAATCAAAATTGTCTTTATTTTTTCAAATAATGGCTTAAAGTAGCCACGTCTATTTCAAATAAAGGCTTGATCTCACCGACTAATCAAGGATATTTTCGTCAAAATATAAATGTAAATTATTTTTTAATTAAATTAAATTTTAAAAAAGAAAAAGAAAAAGAAAACACGGGCGAGATTTTATGAAATGGAAAAATAAAAAACAAAGGAAAAAATTTTAAAAATGAAAAAGTAAGCGACGAAAATGCCACTGACCAATCAGTGACTCAAGCCTTTTTTGAGACTAATATATCTACTTCGTGTTCTTATTTGAAATAAGATCTGTTTTGTGTCCTTATTTTAAATTTTTTGTGCAAATTATCGACTTATTCTTTTGTCCGGCTAAAATCGGTTACCATTTTTAGAAAAAAAAAAAAAGGGTCGCATCAAACTTATTATCTTCTTTAGTCAGAAATCAAATTTTCCGTACAATTTTTGCTTCGTCGTCGGGAGACCGTACGATTGGACAATTCAAAAGCAGAGAGTTTCGTCTTCTTTTCACCGGCAAAAGCGGCTTTTCTTCTTCATTGGCTTTGGTAGTGCGCCATTCCTGGGACGCTTTTTAACCCCTTTTTTGTTTTTTAAACTCTTTTTCTATTTCATGCTTTGGCACTTTCGGCTCTTGAAAAAAATAGATAAAACTTTTGGAATGAATAGCACATGTAGTGCATTAACTTTTATTTAATATGTAATGTGATCTTTAAATTTTAAATTTTTTTCAATATGATCATTGAAATTTAGCTCAATATGTAATGTGATTACTGAACTTTACATTTGTTCGATGTGGTCTAATGTGCAATATCATCTCCGAACTTTTAATTTGTTCAATAAGACCACCGAACTTTTGAAAAATGTCAATTTAATCTGAGAACTATGTGAAAATATACAATATTGTCTTGATATTACACATCGGGTTAAAGTAGAGTTCAATGATAATATTGCACATTGAGCTAAAGTTTATAGATTATTTTTGTCACTATCCCAAACTTTTAAAACGAAAGACTTCTAACCCAACAAACAGTTAGAAGCGATGAGGATTTGAGTTGGTTTCATACTTTTTAAGTTTCAAGAGCATGGCCTAAATGTGGCAATTAGTCATTGAGATCAAGGTTGCAATGCATTGTAATTGAATCCATGTCTTTGTAGGTACCAAGCATAAGTCGACTAACCAAGGAAGGAAAAAATAAATAAATCTTGAAAAAAAACTCAAAAAATTTATGAAGAAGAGATTCTTGCCTAACAACTAAAAACGTGTTCTCAAGATGAATTTCCTCCAACAATGCAGAATGAATGGTGAAAAATATATTAGGAAGTTTGAACAACTCCTTATTAGATGTAATGTTCCAAAATTGCAAGAATAAACCATTGCTCATTTACTTGGTAGCTTGAACTGAGATATTGCTGCTTTAGTTGAACTTCAATCATATTGATCTTTTGACAATGTTTGCACACTAACCATGAAAGCAGAGAAACAATTGAAGCACAGCTATAAGAGAATCAATTCAAAATTCAAATTCAATTGTCCTCCATAATTTCAGCCTTGTCATTGTTGTTAATAGCTGTCAATTAGTTTTGATTTTTCTCCTTAATTTTAGTTGTTACCATCCTTGTACAAGTTTTATAAATATCCTTGAAATACAGCAATGTAATATTATCCTGGAAAATATTCTTTCAATCTCCTCTCTTTATGGTATCAGAGCAAATCTTCTCCTAAGAGCATCTCTCATCCCATCTTCTTTTACCTTGTTTCTTTGCCTCCTTTACCTTAGCCATGGCTACCACAAATCCTGAAATTCCTACCGCCCCTTCAACCGGACTTATTGCAATCTCTGCTGGTACGCAACTTCCCATGAAACTGACTTCCACCAACTATGCTTCTTGGCGTGCTCAATTTATGTCCTTGCTAGTTGGATATGACCTTAAAGGATTCATCGACGGAATGCATCCTTGCCCACCGGAAGAGATCACCCATGGCAATCAAACAGTCCCGAATTCCGCCCACCTTCATTGGATTAGAAAAGACCAACTCTTGCTCAACGGGATTTTTGCTTCCACTTCCGAAGCCATCATTCCCCTCATTGTCTCTTGTGCAACATCTCAAAGCGCATGGAACAAACTTGCAACACTTTATGCAAGCAAATCCCGATCGCGCGTCATGCATCTCAAGGATCAATTATCAACGGTTAAACGCAACTCTCGTTCCATTTCTGATTTTTTACAGCAACTAAAATCTATTGCAGATGAATTGGCAATGATTGATTCACCTCTCCATGATGATGACCCTGTTATCCATGCTCTCCGGGGATTAGGATCGGAATATCGTGAAATCGCAGCGGCGATTCGTGCTCGTGATAGTACAATACTTTTGAGGAACTTTATGACAAATTAGTCGCCCATGAAATGTTTCTTCACCATGAAGAAATGGCAGCTGAAGTCCTGCCGATAACAGCCAATTTTAGCACTCGAAACACATGAGGTCCAAGAGCCTCATTTCGATGGAACAATTCTAGCCGTTTTAGACAATCTGCTGGAGACTTCAGAAATTCCCTTGGCAATTCTGGCACCCACTTTTCAAGCCAGCGAGGGGATCACAGAAGCAGTAACTCACGGTCTCCACAGCACAATAGCTCTCGACCCATTTGTCAATATTGTGATCGCGTGGGACACTCTGCCAAAAATTGTTTCCGCATTCGAGATGCAATCCGTGCTCCGGTTGCAAATGTTGCCTCTGGCCCAAGTTCAACCGAGAAAAAGATTGGTTGATTGATTCGGGAGCCTCACATCATGTTACAAGTGATCTCGCTAATTTATCTCTGCATAGCGAGTATGAAGGCCCGGATGAGATAGTCATTGGCGATGGCTCAGGTTTGAGTATCACTCACATTGGTTCCACTACATTAAATTACCCACATACTTCCTTCCAATTGTCTAATGTTTTACGCACTCCTCACATAACCAAAAATTTAATTTCAGTTTCACAATTCTGTCGTACTAATCAAGCCTCCATTGAATTCTTTGCCTCTCATTTTTTGGTGAAGGAACTTCGCACGGGGGCGACGCTACTTCGAGGAGAACTTAAAGACGGCATTTATCGATTGCCACCATCCTCTTGCAGCCACATGCCTCACACACGGCCCTGGCTAGTAAGCGAACGCGAGCAACTATGTGGCACGATCGGTTAGGTCATCCATCCATCGATATCTTACTTCATACCATTGAGCACTTTTCACTTTCATCGTCAAATGAGTCCAGTCTAGGAAACAAGTTACCATGTGATTCTTGTCGATGTAATAAAAGTCATAAACTACCTTTTCATTCCTCAACTTTAGAAGGTCGACATCCACTTGACTTATTGTACACGGATGTTTGGGGTCCGGCATCTACTTATCTATTGATGGTTTCCGCTATTATGTGATTTTTGTTGACCATTTCACTCGTTATGTTTGGTTTTATCCTATCCACAACAAATCCGATGTTGCCCCTATTTTTGAACAGTTCAAAACACTGGTCGAAAAACAATTTAAAGAAAAAATACGAACTCTTTACTCTGATGGGGCGGGGAATTCATTCAACTCAAATCTTTTTTAGCAAAACACGGAATTTCACACCTAACCACACCTCCATACACCCCACAACATAATGGCATCTCTGAAAGGCGTCATCGGCACATCGTTGAAACTGGATTAACTTTACTTCACAAAGCCAGCCTACCTCCCAACTTTTGGACCTATGCCTTCCAAACCGCCACATATCTCATAAATCGTCTACCCACAAATATTCTTAATTTTCAGTCTCCATATCATCGCCTCTTCGGCAAACCCCCGAACTACCTAAAACTTCGAATTTTTGGATGCCTATGCTACCCGTGGCTTCGGCCATACACAAAAAACAAGCTTTTGCCACGCTCTCGCCCATGTATTTTTCTTGGTTATTCTTTAACTCAAAGTGCATACAAGTGTTTTGATCCCACTACTCAAAAAATATTCCTCTCACGTCATGTTGTCTTTGATGAAACCATTTTTCCATACCCCTCTTTGAACTTACCAGAGTCCTCCCCCTCATTTTTGGCCAAAACTCCTCTTCTTCGGTCATCCATTGTGCCATATATTGCTCCTGCTCCGAACACGCCATCAGCTGTGACAAGTGCTCCTCTTAGTAGCTCAGCCGGCGCAAGTTCTGCCAACCAACCCACCCGACAACTCAGTAAGTGATCTCCCCTCTAACACCGCGCACACACCTCTATCCGATGCACGTATCACCAACGTCACATCTCAACCTCACCAAGTAACAACCACCACTCAACTAGTAGAACCTCCACCAGAAACAATGTTATACCAACCAACCCCTCACTCTCCCCACTCTTAACCGAATCACCCCAAACCTGCAAAACTCGAATCACCCCACCCGCACCCATAACATGATCACACGCTCTCTAAACAACATTTTCAAGCCTAAACAAATACATATGCTCACCACAAAACATCCTCTACCTCAAACCTATGAACCAAGTGGACTTACTCAAGCTTTGAGTGATCCCCAATGGCGCTCCGCTATGTCCGAAGAAATCAATGCCTTAATTCGAAATGGAACTTGGGAACTAACCCCAAAAATTCTTCCATGAATATTGTTGGTTGCAGATGGGTCTACAGAATCAAGCGTCGATCTGATGGCAGCATCGAGAGATATAAGGCGCGTCTTGTTGCCAAAGGATTTCACCAAAGACCGGGAATTGACTTTAAAGAAACCTTCAGTCCGGTTGTGAAACCTACAACAATCCGCATAATCCTCACCCTGGCACTCACTCGCAATTGGCCATTACGCCAAATGGATGTCAACAACGCGTTTTTGCAAGGAACGCTACAAGATGAAGTGTTCATGGAACAACCTCCTGGTTTCAAAGACCCCGCAAAACCTGACCATGTGTGCAAACTCAGGAAGGCTATCTACGGGCTCAAACAAGCTCCTCGTGCCTGGTACAATGAGTTAAGTGCTTTTCTAATAGCCAATTCATTTACTCATTCCACGGCCGATAGCTCTCTTTTTATCTACTCACACAATGGTATAGAGGCATATTTCTTGGTATATGTTGATGATCTTGTCATTATGGGCAACAACACTCGATTCCTCAATGATTTTGTTGCAAGATTATCCACACGTTTTTCGGTCAAAGATTTGGGGACCTTAGACTACTTCCTTGGAATCGAAGTACTTCCCACCAAGAAGGGTCTTTTGCTCTCGCAACATAAATATATACGGGATCTACTCAGGAAGCATAAAATGGCTGAAGCAAAGGATGTTGGGTCTCCAATGGCAACCGGTGCTACACTTTCACTTCACGATAATTCAGGGTATACAGCCACTGAATTTCGGAGCCTCGTTGGTGCCCTTCAATACCTCTTAATCACTCGACCTGATATTTCGTTCGCTGTCAACAAATTATCTCAGTTCATGCACAAGCCAACATTAAATCATTGGTCTGCCGCCAAACGCCTTCTTCGCTATCTTAAAGTACCCTATTCCATGGGCTTCACTTGCGGCGAGATACAAAGCCTATTCTACATGCCTATTCAGATGCAGACTGGGCCGGTGATTCAGATGACAGGACTTCCACATCTGGCTTCATTGTTTATCTTGGCACCAATCCTATTTCTTGGAGCTCCCGCAAATAGCGGTCCATTGCCCGATCATCAACAAACGCCGAATATCGAGCAGTTGCCGCTACCTCATCATAATTACTTTGGGTTCAAAAGTTGCTCATCGAATTGAAAATACACTCACTTGAAACACCCATGATATACTGTGACAATATTGGGGCCACTTATGTGTGTGCCAATCCGATCTTCCACTCTCGTATGAAGCACATTGCAATTGATTGCCACTTTGTTCGTGAGCTCGTGAAAGAAGGACAATTGAGAGTCTCTCACATCTCCACACATGACAACTAGCGGACATTCTTACCAAGCCACTATCAAACAGCGCGTGCAATCATTTCGAGCCAGATTGGCGTTTCTGACGGAAACTCCATCTTGAGGGGGCGTATAAGAGAATCAATTCAAAATTCAAATTCAAATTGTCCTCCATAATTTTAGCCTTGTCATTGTTGTTAATAGCTTGAATTAGTTTTGATTTTTCTCCTTAATTTTAGTTATTACCATCCTGTTGACTATAATTTTTGGCCAATTTATTTTCAAAATTTTTAGAAAAATCCATAAAAATTTCATAAATTGAAAAAATAACTTTGGGGACCTTGTTTGGTCCTAGGGACCAATTTTGAGCAAAAATAATGTTCCTTATTTTTCATATTTTTCTGCATTTTATTTTCAAAAAATTCATAAAAAATAATCAAAAGTCAGAAAATTGAAAAATCAACATTGGGCCTCATCCAAGCCTCGGGAACCAATTTTGACCAGAAAATAAGTTTCTTTATTTTTTGCCATTTTTTAATATTTTCAGAAATTAGGAAAATAATAAAAAAAATTAATAAAAAAATAGCATTTGAAGTCATAAAATTACAAAAATAGTCAATATTTTTTATTTAATTTTATCTCATTTTGAATAAATAATTTTTTGAAAATCAGTCGGAATCTAGGGTTTCTTGTTAATTTTATGTTTTTCAGAATATTCAATAATTCTAGAACTTACATTTAAACTTTTTTAATTTTCGTTTTTTTGCATTTTTTAGAGTCGTGGTTGCTATACAAATGCTGAAAAATTTATTTTTGAGGCTCATGTGCAGCCCAGGGAGAGGGAGAAAGTTGAGCTAGTTGCTGCTAGAACCAAGCAAAAACATGCTATTGCTCTATGACAATCTTTAAAAGAGTGTATCTAGGAAGGGATGGAAATCACTGAGAAATTTGGGCAGTTGGATAGGAGTTTTCTCTTGATCAATGACCATGGATATACGCGAAGGCCGGTGGTGAGGAATTCATAAGGACCATATTAGTATCTTCATCTGAATCATTTTATCTCCCGAAGTGTTGAAGGAGAGGACTTCCCGTATCTTTGAAACGGATGCTTATCTTTGGCTGGAGTGGATGTACAAAAGAGCCCATCCCCTGTCTTACCCACCGTGGCAATTACAATATGGTTGGTTGTACCCACTAATTACATGGAGAGGTTGTCACAATCAAAGTAGACGATCCAGATGCAGTTTTTTTCTTAGACTCATGGTTGTTGGAGAGGCGGCCTGGCATCTGGTTCATGGTGCTAACCGGCTTGGTGCAATTCTCTTTCTTGATATTGTGTATTTGGGAGAGCTTGTGCAACAGAGTTGCTTGAAATACATAGGCCAGGAGACGAACAAAAACTTTTGAAAAGGATGCTACTGAGAAGACTATTGGATTGCCGATAAGACCGAATTCAAATGGCTCACTTCCTACGTCTAAAATTCGTTGAATATGCACGAGTTTTGCAAAATAATGCTGCTGTTGTCACTTAATTGACAATGCATGGAAAGTCTTTTCCAAGATGTGCAATTGAAAACTTTGGAACAACGTTCTCACTTAATCGAAAGTTAGTAGGGTTGTCCTCTCGCTTTGCCACAGGAGACAATGCTTTGGCATGCTTGTCAAACTGGAGCAGCGCAAAACCTCTTTCATTGTTGTATGAATGTGATATGCGTGCCTTACGAAAACGCATCCTTGATGGAATCAGGGCCTTTTTGTTTTTCAATGGTCTCTATTTATACGTAGATCAGGCATATGTTATTGAACATTATATGACCTCATGCTCTCTTGTGTTGCTGCTCCACAACATGGACCTGCTCTGGAGGAAAACTGTTGACAAATGCTGTCGTGCATGAGAGATAAAAAATGGTGGAAATCCACCGTAAAGTCAATAGCCTTAAAGACAAAAACATACCACAAAGTGAAAAGCAAGAAAGAGAACAATGCAGCGATCTGATTAGACCTGAAAAAAACAAGAGACGAGGCTCTCCGATCATGGAGGGGTTTTTTAGATTTTGTGTCTCTGCGTTAGCTATCGGGACTGAAGGAAGGCTAGGAGATTCTATTGGACCCCCCTAAGCTTTCTTCACTCGTCTCGAGGCCTTAAGGGAAGAGAACAAGGAATCGACATCGACAATTTGTGGGAGAGTGAGCTTTATATTCTTTTTCTATATCCCAAACTTCGTTTGGTGTTTAGGAGGACCGCATGAGGTTAGGAGGGTCTACCACAGGGACTTCCCACGCGTTTCTAGAGAGCTCACAAGACTAGGCTCCGCCCTTCTTGCTTTGGACAATTGAGAGAATGGCAGAATATCGGTTGGACACACGTAGTCAGACGTGAGGGACGAGGTTAGATTTCACTTCTAACGGGGCAGCTTTTCAGCAATGCGTACGTACCGGGAAGGCCACAGCGTTGAGCTGGCGGG
>JAGVVM010003195.1:0-13104 GCA_019149425.1 Psidium friedrichsthalianum
CAGAAAAAATTTCTTTTCTTCACAATTAGAAAAATTAATTTCTACTCAAAAAAAAAGTAGAAAATTTAATTTCTAGTCAGACATTGATTTTTAGAGTAGAAGCGTTGCCATGCGCGCCTTAACGACCAAAAAAGCCGGTCCATATATTATGTTTTGGAGTTGTGTTTAAGAGTTTACCAAGGAGTCTCTTTCCTCATAAATGATAAACGGTCAGTCAAATCTTCTCCTTTCCCTATCAACTTTTAAAGTTTAGACCCAAAAGATAAGAATTTTGTGCACCAGTAACCTCCCCAATGCACATACTACCATAAAATCGATTGGGACAGGAGAAGACCAAGACTTTTATTTTCCTTAACCTCTAGAATCTTAAGAATCCTTTCAAAGATTATTAGAAAAAGTAAGAGCAGCTCTTTTTTTGTTTTTGTTTTTGTGTACAAGAGTACTTTGGCCTCTGGCTCACAATGGATTATTCTTCACATTGAGTAGCAGCGAAAGATTCGTGAAAGATATGTTGCACAAGACTTCATCACATGCACTAGCGTGACAGTTTGACAGTATTATTAATTATTTCTGACCACACACACGATCTCTTAACCATGATGGTGTGTGGATTTACGATTGAGATTGTACCGTCCATGACAGTACCGTCAGAGAGGCATTTCCACTCCTTTTATACCCCTCAACCTATTGAATTAATCCATCAAAAGGAATGAAAAAAGATGAAGAAAAAAGAACATTATGCAGAGAGTGGAAGGAAGAACCATGGTCATCCACTGGCTTCTCTTGAAAGTTGTGGTGCTTGGGGTGTATTGGGTCCATACCACAATCCATTAGCAGAAGCTGATGATTCAATGATGAAGCCCGAATGCCAAAGCACTTGCGGAATGCTCTCGATTCCGTAACCGTTCGGATTGCACAACAATGAGTTCGTAAGCAATGGAACTCTGTTTGACCACATCCACAACCGCAACAAGTCCTCCAGATTTCCTGGGATACCCGATTGAGAATCGCTTCAGATACTGCTGGCGTCCTTTCATACTTGCACTCAGCAGCTTCCATTCCCATAATCCATCGTGACATCAAGTCGGCAAACATCCTACTGGATGACAATTACATCGCAAAAGTTTCCGACTTTGGAGCTTCAAGATTAGTCCCACTTGATCAAGCCGAATTCTCCACTCTAGTCAGGGGACGTTGGGATACTTGGACCCTGAATACTTGCACACAAACCAACTGACCGAAAAGAGCGATGTTTACAGCTTTGGGGTTGTGCTAGTGGAGCTGATAACTGGGAAGAAGGCGCTTTCTTTCCATCGACCCGAGAAAGAGCGGACCCTAGCAGTGCATTTTCTTTCAGCATTGAATAACAATCAATTATTCCAAATTGTCGATGGAGCAATTGCAAATGAAGGGAACAATGAGCGAGTGAGAGAAGTTGCCAATGTTGCAAAGAGATGCTTGATAGTAAAAGGCGAGGAGAGGCCGACCATGAAGGAAGTGGCAATTGAGTTGGAGGGACTAAAAGAGAAACCTAATCATCCACGGATGAGTAGCGTCAATTTGCATGGAGAAGAAGCACTTCATATGCTGGGAGAGATGATCGATGCCACTGCAAACATGGATAGTATCGAGACCATGAACACCGGGCCCTCAGATAGCATGAAAAACCATGTCATGACACCAGTTAACAGTGGTAGATGAGAAGTGAGAACAAACCATGGGTTGTTTCTTCTTCATCGAGAGATTCGGCATGTAAGAAAACTCTTGATTACCGTTATAAATATGCTACTAGTACTAGGGGAGTTCCGCTTTAGCTGCTGTGGTTAGGTCTTTATCTGTACTTTGGATCCAGAGTTCCTTTGCATTTGTAATGAAAGTCAGTGTTGTGATTCATAAGTGGAAATCCTATGAATCTTTATAGTACCAGGGCAGGATCATTTAGTTGCAATCAAAGTGTTGGATCTACTCGTGACCGAATGTAGAAAGGTTTCTTGGGCTTTTTACCAAATAGGGTCTAAAAAAATAAAATTTACTGATTTAGGTCTCGCTTGAAGAAATTTACAAATTAGGAGTCCGTCCGGTAGTCTTGATGCTGGATGGACCCAGTTCAATGGGCGAAGTGTCGAATTGGCAAGGCTGGGGCCCTTGCCCCAATGCTTAGCCTCGGGCCAGGTGGCAGTTCGGCACCACTGGTGGCGAACTGGGGGGGGCTTTCCCTGGTGCCTGGCACAAGGCCAAGCACCCATTCGGCAGCATTTTACTGCCAAACGGGGCAGGGCCCCTCCCTACGCCAGGTGCTTGCAGACGTCTGCCGACGCTTGGTTCTTCACTTGAAGTTCTTCAAGTTAGGCTCCTTTAAGCGTCTCTTATTATAATAAGGGACACTTGAAGGAGATCCTTCTCCGAAGAAGAATAGAGAGTGGGTGGGGGGGGGGAGGGGGGGGGGGGGGGGGGGGGGGCGGGGGCGTTCGATAGGGGGCTTGCCGAACTGAGCCTAGTTTCGGCACCTCCCCTCCTGAACTTCATAATTCGGCACTGAAAGTGCCGAACTGGGGTCCGTCTAGCACCACACCTACCGGACGGACCCCAAACTCGTAAATATTTTCAAGTGGGACCTAAATCAGTAAATTTTATTTTTTATTTGGTAAAAAACTCGGGTTTCCTCCTCTTTTTCTCCAAGTGCTGTCACAAATTAGTCCGAATGGGACGCAAAGTGCAGATTTGGCGTTGGAAAAGTCTTGTCGGACTGTACACGGTACTAGCCGTGTTAAGCTTGCCATCAATTTTTTTTTCACAATTTTTTTTTTGGTTATTTGGCAGCTACAAGTTTGTGGCTGGCATTTGTGTTTGCCCTAGGAGAGAGTTTGTCCAACTTTGACGAAGCTTTCTTGTGGCGGAAAAGTATAGGGTGCACCTTTAAGTACCCCCTTGATTCACAAAAATTGAGGATTTGATTGCCTTCTGTTAACCTTAAGGCGATAAACCCATGACTTGGACGCCTTTTTGTCGACCCAAAGGCCACAAAAAACATTTCTTCATCACCTCTGGATATGCTTAAGGTGACAAATTTACCTATGTCGTTGCCTTATGGTACACCTAAAGAGACATAATAATAATAATAATAATAATAATAATAATAATAACGACGACGACGACGACGACAACGACGACGACGATAATAATAATAATAATAATAATAATAATAATAATAATAATAATAATATGCTCCCTAGGTTGGACCAACAATGAAAGCTTTTTTAGAAATAGAATAGAAAACATAATCGAATCTTTTATATAGGTGACGTAAGTAGTACTGTGGTTGCCATCTCATGCGGCCATTTGATGAATTGGGTGCGTTTGGTTCGGCTTTGAAAACAATTTTTAAGCAAATGCAAATGCTTTTAGCCTAAGTGACTTCGGGGAAATGTGAATGGCATTTGATAAAAAGTCCTTTGGAATGCAACTTTGGGTGAAATAGTGTTTGGCAAAAAAAAAAAAAAGGGTGGCGTTTTTGCCACTCTCACTATGGCTAAAACACTCCTTAGCACATTGTTTTGACAATATTAACCTTTGTGGTCCCACCTTTTTTTAAGCATTCTTCATTTGCTTTTTTTTTTCTCTTTTTGGTGCCACTTTCCTTCTTCTAATTTATTTTCTATGTTCTCTCTTTCTAAAACACCCCTCTCATGCTAATAATAGATAAGTTTTTGATACCCTAGGTCTCTCACTAACCCAAGCAATTGATGTAGTTGAAGCCCTAATATGTAGAAACCTAGTTCTCACTCAACTAGTCCTCTTCCACATCCACTTCTTCAATTCAAAGATCAATTGTAAGTAAAAACCTATCTCATATCTCTTCACTCTTCACCCTCATTCCATCCCTTTCACTCTCTATGTTATTCGTTTTCCCATTTCGCATTAAACACTTCGATTGATTGATCATGAAGACAAAGAAAAAAATCCCACTAAAGATTCAAATCCAGGAGTTGAAGCACTTGCCCAAATCCTCATCAAGCTCATCAACAATGTCTACTTCTCCGTCTTCGTCTTCTTGGTCATGATCATCACCGTTATCGCTGATTTTGACATCACCTACCAGCCTCCATATCCATGGCTTGAATTCACCCCTACTCCCACTAAGTTGTTTACACAAACTGCAAATACTACCTTCAAGAATGACAATCCCCTAGATGGTGAGGATTTGGCCCTCCTCGCCCTAGCATCTCTCCTACTTCTGCTCCGATCTCAATCGCAAAGCCTCCATCGTGGGAGATTGAGAGGGCTGAAGAGTTGATTGCAAACTCGACCCTTAAGCCCAAGCCCTTATGCCATGAGGAGGCTCTATTATCTATCAGTGGTTTCAATCCCCCGTTAAGAAATCTAATGCGATAACCTTTAGGTCTATTGTGTTCATGGGTATCAAACTTGGATTAAAGATTTAAAAATCAATGTGTGCAACATGGCCTAGACAACAAGTGACAGAGGCAAATCACAAAGGAGAATGTTCTTTATACACACACACACACCAAGGCTTGAACCATGATCAGAGAAATAGGAGAGAGAAGTAAAAGAAAGGAGGAAAATATGACCCACGACAAAAGACAAAGAAGAAAATCACAACCAAACAAAAAGGATGCTTAAAAAAAAAGTGAGACCCATAAGAGTTAATATTGTCAAAATACAGTAATTGGGAGTGTTTTAGCTATGGTGGGAGTGGAAAAAGCGCGACCCAAAAAAATTTGCAAATGGCTTTTGGCTGCATATTTCTTTTTTTTCGAAAAAAATCAAAACCCTTCAAACGAGCAGACCTCGATGGCAAGGCCGCCGTGGCCAAAGGTGTTGGCCTGGATGAGCAAGAGGCATTTGGTGGAGGCTTCAGGCGACTCGGTGTTGATGGGAGGAGCTTGCGAAGGAAGGCTGGGCAGGGGCGGTCGAGGACGTAGGAGAGAGGGCAGTTGACTTCGGCTTCAACAAACTCGGTGCCACTGCTCCCGCCATCGCAGTTGATGTAGAGTTTGTCCATGATCCTCCCAACGAGAGGGTAGAATCGAGTGAGCACTTTGGATAGTGTCGACTTGAGACGACTCAACTGGTGGAGAGACGAAGCACTCGTGTTAGAGGTGTAGAAGAGGAAGATGGAGGTGTAGAGGATGGGAGTGAGCTAATCGAAGACGGAGAGCTTGAAATTCTTCAGGTGGTCTGGTATCAGAGACGACGATCTGATGGTTTCTGTGACGACAACCTTGACCTTCAATCCGATTGTCAGAGAGGGAGATCTGTACGCACTGAGGAGGTTGCCCCTAAATTTATAGCACTTGTTAGATGAGTTTTTTTGCATTGTATTGTTCCTTTTGAGAACTTCCCCACCGGTGAGAGGATCGATAAAAAATTCATGTACCGCTAAGGCCCGGTTTGGATGTAATATATGCTAATGGGGAGGTAAAAATGATTATTTGTCCAAATGCCCCCTAAATTTGTGCAAAATTGAGAGTAGCACAAGAGATGACATTGGGCTGTCCCGAAATCCTAGCATCCAATGACATTACTTGCACATTCTATGCGTGCTCTTTGCACGACTTATGCATGCTGTTATTGGACTTTACTTTTTTGCCATTTATGATAAATATCAGAAATGAGTGGTTAATAAGAAAATAGATAAAAAGTGGGAAGCTATTTTAAATATTAAGGCATTTTTTTGGCTTTTATTATTAATGTAAAATGAGTAAGATGGGTGATTAACAAGGTACAAACCCAATATGTAGTCCCAGGCACCACGACTTTCAAGAGAAGCTCATGGAAGACTATGGTTCTTCCTTGGACGCTCTTCATATATAGCAGAAGTTGTGGAGTTACATTAAATGGTCATTACTGATAGCCAGTTGCATGAGACGATTGATAAATAATCCAAAGATGGACGATTGTTCTTGAACCTAGTGAAACTCTTTTTTTTTTTTTTTAATTCCTGGGAGAATGCCGGCCATTTCTGTTCGATGGGGCGGCTGGCCGCGACCCTCACGACCCTAATTTTTTTTCTTTTTTGAAAAAATTTAGCTTTTCTAATCTTTTATCTAATATAACTAAAATTTGATTAAATTGTCTTTGACGAAAATGTTCTTGATCAGTCGGAACATTTAAATCACTGGCGAATAGCATTGGACCGTGGCGTTCTCTTGAAGTCCTCTAATGCAACAATACTCCAAGGAAGTTTTATTCATTTGTGGATAAAGTATAAGAAAGTGGGTGCTTACACAAGGAATGGATAAAAGTGAGAAGTTATTGGATATAGTAATTATATTTTTCTTGTCTTTTTAGTAGTATGTAAAAATGAATGAAGTGGGTGGGTAAACGAGGTATGGACCCAAATATGATGGACCCAAGCACCACAAGTTTCAAGACGAGCTCATGGATGACCATGATTCTTCTTTCGGCTCTCTTCATTTATTTTGATGGGCTCGGGGTATATAACGAGATGTAAGATGGGTTGGGCGTATATAAAGAGAAGTTGTGGAGTTAACATTCAATAGTCATGACTCTAGCCACTTGCCTGTGACGATTCAAATATAAAATCCTCGTGTGACGAAGTCTTGCGCGATGCAAAGCACGTCTCTCTAGTGAAGTTGATAATAAGTACAAAGGCCACTTTCCTAGTTACTTTCATTAAGATGAAGCTCTTAAATTTATAACACTAGTCGGAATGAGATTTTTTTTTGCTTTTTCATTGTTCCTTTTGATAACTTTCCCCGCCAAAAAATTTAATTGAGAGCCAATCCTAAAGGAGAGTGTTAAAGTATTTAAATATTTAAAAAGAAATAATTAGGTGACTGTCCTTAATATATGAAGAGAATAACAGTCTATATGGACACAAAAAATAACTAATAAATAATTATAAACTATTATGGGTCCACTCCCATAAGAATTATGGCTCGCAAGATATTGTTATTCTCGTGATGCCCAAAAACGATTACACTAGCAAAATTCATATTAAAAATCACAATTCACAACTAAAGGTTTTCAGGGTGGTGGCAAGAAGGGCGTGGACATGAAAAGGATGCATCGCTGATCATCACATTTGATGATCTTCACATTTGATGAAGATTTTGGTGGTAATTCCTTCATTTTACTTGGAGTTCCTGACTCAAAAAAGTGCTATCCTAGCTTATTCAAGAATATAGGATGTAATTTCTTTGTGGTTTAAGATAAAGCATTATTCACATCTTACCCAATGTATTCTAGTCACTAAAATTTCTATGCGGAAGATAAAAGAGATTATCTGATGCATTAATAATGTCACATGAAATTACTCTTTACGTCGTTTTTATCTCTTAAGGTCACGAGTATGCTCATGGGAAATTTCAGAACTGATATTATCGTGGGGTGGGATAAAATGTGGGGAAATCCGAACACTCCGAGGATAGTGACGGGATAAAGGAACTTGTTCTACGGGGATAAGAAGAACTCCTGTAATAACAAAATCCAATGTTTCTTAAAGTTGGGCCATGTGGCCCGGCAACCAAAACAAGTTGTTGAGCCTGGGTCAGCCATTAGAACCCAGGGCCTGACCCCTCCCAGGCCCATACATGGCATGGCCCAGTTGAAAGCACGCCGGCCCAAGCGTGCTAGGCCATGCCCCGGCATGGCCCATTAGTAGCTCTAGCAGAGATGGGGAGAGAGGGAGAGAGAGAAGGAGGAGAGTTTTTTGACTTTTGACGGAATCTTTGACCAACATTGCCTCGGGCAACTTTACCGCCTTGGTAGACGATTTCAGAGAACTCCAAAGCAAATCATTCGCCACTCATGTTGGATGGGAAAGTCAACCGTCCTCTGTACCCAAATTTGTGACAATGTGATCAAATAATTGTCAAATAATTCCACACCGCTTTCACTTGCCAGCCAACCGCATAAAACCAATATATATCTCTCCGCACTGCAATCGGAACTTCTCTTATTTGCTATGGTATGTTGGAGATGTTTACTGAATTTAGATTTCTAGACCGTAATGAGCAACAAATTCCCATGAGTAAAATGGCATTCCAATGTTTTGGGGGCTTACATTGCCAAATCAAGGCAAGGCGTGACCTCATTGTTTACCGATGAGGCTTAGTCCTCACCTCTAGTCGATTGCTAAGGTTGGCAACCGTTTGGGAGGAAAAAGACAAGGAAGGAAAAAAAAGATAATAAAAAATTAGAAAAATATGAAAATATTATTAAAAATTATCCATGTCGGTGCCAACCGCGTAACGTCAGTATCTCTTGGTCGACATTGATCGTATGGGCTGAATTGACATAAATACAAAAGGTTTATGACTGAATTGGAAAAAAAATATTATGACTGAATTGGTACAATTGCAATAGATGTAGGACTTATTGATACTTTGTCTGAAGTCTTGCACATGATAATCCCGATTTATTTGTATACATAGCAATGCAACATATATGCAACAAAACAAAGTTCTAAATCAACATGCTTTGAAAGCCATGCATCGCCCGAGATTGTCTGCACCATAAGTAAAATTGTCAAAATCTACTAAGAAGAGTTGCATGGAAATTAACCAGAAGAGCAGAATTTTTATTTCTACGAAAGGAGAGGCCTTGACATAGTCCCCGTTTATTAGGGAGAACTTGATTTGATATTATGTTGAAATATTTGTGAAAATTCATGCCAACATCAATATTTGAAAAGCAGAGTCAGCCAATAAAACTTTAATCATCTATGCTCGTTTATCAACATTAGGATGTGGTTTACTTACAAGTCACTCAACATGGCATCTCTCATTTGATATGGGTCCTCAGGATGCCACAAGCTCCTCCATGTACAAATTGACCGTTTTCGTCGATGTTGGCTTGTATTACCTTTCGACACCCCTATTTGATGTGCAACCTAAATATTCGTGCACCTCTCGTTATCCTAAAAGTTAGCAACCGTTGCACCTTATCCGAACCATTTCATCTCAGCGAACACTCTCGTTAGATATGATATGAGCCTAGTCGGTTCACAGACCAAATATCTACTTAAAGGAGTTTTGCTATGATACCATCTATGACAACTCGAGTCCTAAACAACAATCCACCTTATCCAATGTGTACGCCACTGTCTCCATTGAGTTTTTCTCAAATTATATACTTAATGTTTTCAAAAAATTTTCAATTTTTGCCCCCACAAATTCTTTTAGAGAAGTACCTATAAGCTATTGCTCCGCTTTTTTTTTTTTTTTCTTCATTTTACCCCTTCATTTAGGAATCGCAGTAGACAATGCATTATCATGGAAGATACTTCTGCACAAGCAGAAGTTTTGATCACTAATACCTTATCGACCTCACTAGCTCTATAATAATGGCTTGAATCAATAGAATTCATGAACTCAATATTGCTTATTAAGTTTACCCGCTGTCTAAAACCTTCCTTGCCTTGCTTCACATCTTCAAAAAGAGTATTTCGAGTAACGGCACGAAGTGATAATTATCAAAGAGTGAGCGTTTACTTATGATTCACTAAATGAGGCTCCTCTCGCAGAGGGGACTAATTGGTGTTTTACGGATCATGTTCTCCGGCATTGCTAGTAGAGAATTAATCATATCCACACAGAATAAACGTAAAGACAAAAGAGAAGAAGAAGAAAGACTAATAGACTTTTTCATGTGCATGAACAATGAACATGGTCGGTGATGCGGTCAATTAGTCATGATATAGAATTTGTTCATACATGGCGGAACAGCCAGGGGAAGGTATCAGCCAGCCAGCTATCCCTAATGCCAATTACATAAAAGGTGCGCTAAATTGCTTACTTTTTGATGATATATTTAATTACGAACGCCCATTAACAATCAGCTAATTGACAAAGTTAAAAATAGAAAGGCTACTTCATAGATCATAAGCTGAACTTGTTAATTTTACATGTATGCTAATTGGAGTCCGTAATTCATTACTTAAAAAAATTTAAACTAGGACAAAAAGACACTTCATTTTTTACATATTTTAGTTTGCATTTGATCATTCGGATACGGTTATAGGATAAGGAGAAAGAAAATCCCATATTGTGGAGAATCTCACCATGTTTTCGCGCAACAAAAAATCAGATAGATCGAAAAAAAAATAAAAATAAAAATAAAAAATAGAAAAAAAGGCAGGAAAAAAAATTCCCTCAGCACTTCTGACTTGCGACCGAAGTCGGAGTCTTTGGAGGCGTAATTAGCATCCAAGAGGATGTTCATTGACTTGACATCTCGATGGATTATGGGAATGGAAGCCGGGTAGTGCAAATGCAATAGGACTCCTGCAGTTTCCTAGGAGAGTTTCTCAACCGGGTCTCGCAGGACATCCTGGAGGACTTGTTCGGGCTGTGGATGTGAGTTCATGAACTCATTCACCAACAGAAGCACTTCCATTTCCAAACAACAATAGAAAATTGTCAAAAGAAGTCTAGACTTATTGTACTTTCCCTAATTCAGTTCTAAATTTTTTTATATTTTTTATGAATTGAGTACTATTTTTTTTGTATCAATTCAGTCATAACCTTTTGTATTTGTGTCAATTCAGTCCATCCAGCTAACTTTGACCAGCCGGCGCTGATGTGAATACTGGCTGATGCTGACGGGGTAATTTCTAATAATATTTTAATATTTTTCAAATTATTTATTTTAATATTTATTATTTATTTCTTCCTCTAGCCGGTTGATGATCCGACGACCAATTAGAGGCGAGGGCTAATGTGGCTTGAGCTCGTTGGCCACTAGCGCTGCTAGGCAAGGCTAGTGCTGCCGTTGTTGAATCTAGCAAATCACCTAGAGGGGGGGTGAATAGGTGATTTAAAGAGATTTTAATGATTATGATGCGGAATTAATAATCAAATCAAAATGTATGCAGAATCAAAATCTGAACAAGTGAAATTAGAGATTTAAATGTGAGCAAATTATGAATCTGAATGCAAATATGCAACTTCTGAGCAAGCAGATTCTGAATGCTAAGACTGGGCGTGCAAAACACAAAGATCAGAGTTAGAGATAGAGAAACTTGAACACAACAGTTATAGTGGTTCGGCTTATATCAAGCCTACGTCCACTCTCCCACGCTGACAGCCGATAGGCTGATTTCCACTATATATTATTGAGGATTACAAGAATCTGTATGCTTTCTCACACGAATAACACAATAGCCTCTCAACACATGTAAGTGGTGTCTCTCGTGTACAAAAGAATATCGCAAGTTTGAATCGCTCAAAGCTTTGGAATTTTAGTTCGTCACACTACCCAATCGTCTTCGTTGATCCTCTTTATACTCCTCTAACCTTGAACTAGCGTTGGTCAAGGTGTCCCAAGGATCGCTCCTCAATCATTGATTGATCGTCATCAACCTTGATTAACGGAGACTGTATTAGAGAAAATCTTCTAGCCGTTGTAACAGAGTCTGAATGCTTCAGAGTCAGTCACCCATACAACTGAGACTTCAGCTTTCCATAAGTAGAGTCAATCCAATCTTCAATATTTTTTGTATATGGAAGGTGTCATCCAACTGTAGATATTCTCCTGATTTATGAGACAAGAATCCAGTCAATCCAAATCATACAAACTTCCATAGATATCCTAGCCGTCTTGGAAACCTGCCATACGTGGGTCTTCAGAGTCTCTTATAAGACTGAGTCTGAAATTGTGTCTGAATATACTTCAGAGTCAGTTTACAACTGAAGTTCCTCTGATTCACTTCAGAATTAAGTAACGACTTTTGCTTCTGGAGGATCCTTACTGATGAGTCACATAAAATCTTCTAGCCCATAGGTATTCAGATGCAGCTTCCTTGAAGTCTTTAAACGGAACTCTTCTTCATCTGAAGGCTTCAGAGACAACGCTCATCCTTCAGAGACAATTCCTCTTTCATCTGAACACCTTTACTTCTACAGACTTAGAAGTAGATACATGACATCTCTCTCTTGAGTCTGAACATCAGATCTGGATCTATATGAGCTTCTTTTCACAAACTCATCTCTGCAAAAGCAATTTTAATGTGTTAACTTAATTCTGAATAGAAAAGGAAAGTTTTGTCAGAGTCAAAACATTCAGAGAGACAAACTTCTCAACAATCTCCCCTTTTTGATGATGACAAAACTTCCTCAATATAAGCATTATTAAAAAATGATGTAACGAAAGATAATGTGAGAGACAGTATGGTTCTTTTGATAAAAGACGAAATGAATCGGTTTGCTTGTGGTTGCGTATGTCTTTTGCGCATGAAAACAAATGTTCTTGTCCATCTGCACAATATGCAAATACAAAAGTCCTTCTGTTCACCATACCATGTGTTGTTCACCCTGCAAAATAAACTTCTCCCCCTTTTTGTCATCAACAGAAAGATAACTATGCAAGCAAAAAGAGGAATAATAAGGATAACAAGCGAGTTTCATACATATTCAAACCATAAACACAGAAACGATCAGTTTTAAAAACAAGTTTTAACAGACTTGGATGGTTTTTGGGGGAAGAAG
This sequence comes from Psidium friedrichsthalianum, assembly GCA_019149425.1. Classification (NCBI taxonomy): domain Eukaryota; kingdom Viridiplantae; phylum Streptophyta; class Magnoliopsida; order Myrtales; family Myrtaceae; genus Psidium; species Psidium friedrichsthalianum. The sequence goes on from JAGVVM010003195.1 coordinate 12,474, forward strand.
ATGGAATATCAGTCTGCTTTTTGTCTGTCTTTTGGAGGATTCTGCAGGTTTTTCCCATGGACCAACGAGAACCTCATATCCTTGACAGGGTCGACTGGTGGTGCAATTTTTACTGCTTCTTTCATCTCGGACCAAAGTGTAGAAGAGAGACCTGCTATTTCAGCACAGAAAAGGCGACAGTACTTGTCAAGCATTGCTTCAAATTTGTTCATCCTCTTCTCACCTCCTGTTCCAAAAGATCAATCCTCTGAATCATCTCAGCCTTGAAGAGATCAATTTCCTTCTGAATCTTCTCGTGAAAAGATTTTGTTTCCAGCAGCTCCTTCAAAATGGCATCTAAGTTTGTAGCTGGATGGAGTGTACTTGCAGAAGATGGCTGATTCTGAGCTTCTGGCTGGGTTGTTTCTTTGATCAGGGCAAAGACCTTCTCAAGACTAACCTCCCCCTGAATTTGAGAAGGGGTTCGTCTGAAGTTTCTTTGCCTTGTCTGATGAAACAAAGGTCTTCATCTGAACTTCTTCAGCAGATCTGTCTCCTGAACAACAATCTGAATTATTCAGGGTGCGGAACATTTTCGTCGTCCTGTTGTTCGATCAGATGATCATCTTTTTATGAACGGGAGACAAGCCTG
>JAGVVM010003196.1:0-48313 GCA_019149425.1 Psidium friedrichsthalianum
GCCGTATCCCGGCGATTTTTCCACATTATCGGTGGCGGCTAATGGATTGCCAAGATACTCCTCAGGATGAGCTTTTTAGCTTCAGCTCTCATCAAGCCCATACCAAGTTGTTTAGCGTGAGAAAGGTGTTGGATTCCATCTTAGTGCTATCAAGATGGCATGTGCGAGTGTTCATGCAAAAAGAGTTGTCACCGTCTTTGAGGAGGTAGAGCCTAGAAAACTCCATTGATGGTCAGGTGAGAAACCTCACTGTGATTCTTGTGCACACTCTATTATTGGATTCAAAGAATTTTTTTTACCGTCAGATTGTTTGTTACCTAATGTGAATCAGATAAGGGTTTCGATTGATTTAACTTCTAAAAATGTCTTTCGTCACGCTACGGTGTTTATGCAAAATGTTCTTATAAGGGCTTCATGTGTCTGGGCATTTTCTAGTTTTATTCCTTATCTTAAAAGAAAGTGCAAATTATGAAAGCATCCAAAGGGATAAAAAAGTTTGAGTAAAAAGCTACTCTAAAGGATACTGAAACCCCGGTCATCGGGTATTTAATTAGCAAGGCCGAAAAAATCGAACTCGAGACTGATTGGGTGTGCAATGAAATTGGATTTGGAAGTAGATAGCGGTTCCCATCCTCCATTGCGATATAAATTCTAGACATGTCAATTACATCAAAGAAGTCATTTTTTTTTATTTTTTTGAAAATTTCTTCATTTTTTGAATCTGAATTGATTTTTTTATTTTGATTTTTGAAGATAAGGAAGTCAGTCCTATTACAACTCGTGGCGAATTGCTAAAAAAAACATAACGATAATTCTATAAAAATTGCGGATTAGCTCATTTCCAAAAATTTTGGTTTGAAAAACCATCCTCGAGTGAGTCGTCTCGCTTTCATATCTCGACTCTTGTGTAAATCAAGGCGAAAATCACATACAGACACGACTCTACACACCGGGAATGATATGTGGTAGAAACAACATCAAATTGTCAAAAATATAATAAAAATCGTCCACAAATCATAGATTCAATTCCGTTTTCAAAAAAGTTGCACAAAAACACAATCAACATGACCAGTTCTTTGAGCATTATCTCGCCCTCAATGCAAAACTCAAAAGGAACCGTTCATAACCACATGAAACTATATTGATAGGTGTTTTTCGCAAATCAATTGACAACTCGGAAAAGCTTGACCGAGATCTTTTTAACAGTGGTCCGAAAAGTGCCCATTTGCAAACCCAGACAATTTTTGGAACCTCTAACTTTTGGAGTTCACTGGATTTTTTTCTTAACAGGCAATTATCTCAATACTCCACGCAATCGAGATGAAATCACTCATACACCAGGTGAAACTAGGTGGAATGAAATTTCCAAAACTATTAATGGCTTAGGAAACACTCACCGAAGCACTGTCATATCGACATTGTAGAAATGGCCTCTGCAAGCCATAGATTTAGAAAAATTTTGAACCTCTAACTTTGTAGCTCTCTGAGGTTTTTTCCAAGGCAATTATCTCAATATTCACAAACAACCAAGAAAAATCATTCATACCAGTAAAACTAGGTGGAACCAGGTTTCCAAAACAATCAGTGGCCAGGGAAAAATTGAATCGAGCAATTTGCAACGATGTTGCAAAAGTGCCCTCTGTGTAAGCCCATACCTAGAAAAATATCGAACCTCGACTTTGCAGCTCACGGAGGCATCTTTGAAGGTGATTATCTCATTACTCGAGCATAGCTAACGATGGAACCACACAATGACAACAAAGCACTTCATATCAAGAATGGCGTCGACCAAAAATGGCTCTTAAAGCACAATAAATCACCAAGAAATTACCATCGAAGTTGGGGGTTCGAACTGCTCTACAAAACAAATACAAAAATTGAGCCTGACAAAAATCGTTCACGGAGGGCGTTTTTCTCGGACGTTGCACTCCGGTCATAACCGTTTGGCAAAACATATAGGACATGAAGGACTTATATGAGGAACGATGTCGACCAAAAAACGACATTTAGAATGCACGAAATCACAATAAAACGAGCCCCAAAGTCATGGGTTGAGTCCCTTTTTTACGTAAAATTTGGGTTTAAAGTTACCAATCGGGCATGTTCTTGTCTTAAATCTTGGTCCTCGAGCGCAACCAACGCGAAAGCACATACACACATACTACTACATGCACAGAACAGTAATAACTAAGAAACAAGTATGAATACGAACGGCATCATACGAAACACGGGCCTAAAGACGAGGGCTCAAAATGCTCGAGACATTTAATCGACATGTTAATATGCAGTAGCGGAAACACGAAACCGGGGCTCTATGAGCGAAATCGAGGCACACAAATGCTCAAATGGGACTATTTAAACAGGGGCAATGCACGGGAGCAGTCGGTCTGGCTCTGTTTTACTAGAAAGTCAAACAGAACCAAATTAGACGATAAACGAGCACAAAAACAGGGGAAGATCGGGCAGACCTATTCAGGGGGAGGAATACGGCAATGTCGGCGGTCGGCTGACTCTGGTGACGATGGTAGGGCCTCCGTGGATGGTGGTAGTATCTCCCTGGGGCTTTGGAACGGTCAAACTCTCTCTCTCTCTCTCTCCAAACTCACTCTCCTCACTTTTGGAAAATCTCTTGTTTTCGAATGGAATCCTCCCCTCTCGCGAATGGAATCCTCTCCATTTGAATACCTTCTCTATGTATATATATGCAGGAGCTGTTTGGACGAGAATTGTTAGCTGTCCCTTGCCATGTAATTCCTTTTTTGGCCGACATTCCTCAGTCAAGGGAAACAAACCGTTCTGCCTCCCCACCTCCGGGCAGCTTGCTTCGTACTGTGCCAGCACGCACAAGACGCCAAAGTCGAGGGGCGAACGTTCTGGACCTTTTGAAGGCAATACGTGGCATGGTTGCTCGGATTGGGTAGGTGATTTTGGCCGAAAATCCCCGTTCAGCTCAGGTGCGTGCGGCGGTGGAAAAGGAGCTGACCGTCTCGCTCCGGCGACCTCAGCTAGTCCAAGATGCATCTTCGGGACCGAAGTGGTGGCCTCAATGCCTAGCCATTCGCGTCGTCAATTAGGGTCGATTTGGTGGTCAATTTTTACCATTTCCAACCAGACCTCAAACTGCACATGAAGAGTGAATTTGGGGAGACGATGAATAGTACCTTTCGTCAGTCGGATCCGCTCGATGCGAGCGACCCAGTTGCCCTATTTTCATCAAATTAGCCACAAATTGACTATATTTCATGAAATTGAAGCGAAAAATGGGTTCTCCGCATGTGTTCCATGAAAGTATGACATTTTCAGGATTAAATGGCTTAATTTGGTGCCAAACTCTAACCAAGTTTGACCAAAATATGAATTTTTATAATCCAAACCTTAAATGGTTGAATCTGCCCAAACCAACCCCTCAATGAATTCATAATGATGAAAGCATAGGGTAGTGGTCTTGGATTTGCATGAACAGGTCTGAAAAAAAGCTTAATTGCACTTAGAATGAAAATTGAGGATTAAATTGAAAAATAAAAAAATCCAGTTACGTCCTGTTTTCCAAAATCGAGTAATTTTCTAACAATTGGACTGAAATGCAATATGATGCGTTAATACAAATGTCATGACTTTAAAAAAATGTGAAAGGAGGAATAAAATGACAAAAATGTAATTTTTGGCTAAATTTGGGCTTATACTTAAAGAAGACTTTGACAATCCCAAATGAAATTTTAGTGACCAAAATGAAAAGAGAATTAAAATAAAATATTTTTTTTTTATTTTTGTGGCTACAAATTCCATTTTCCCTTATTTTTTTGGTATTTTCTAATATCTAAAAAAATAAAAAATACTAAAAATTATTTTTTGTTCAAAAATGGTTCCTTAGCATTGGACAAGACTTTTAAAATTGATTTTCTAATTTTATAAATTTTAGAATTTTTATTATTTTTCTAAAAAATATTAAAAATTAAATGTCAATAAATTTCTACATGCTTACAACCCTTCCGATAACTATAATTGAACAAACAAAGGAGTCAAAAAGTTACCAATAAGAAAGACAAGCTCAATAAATGTAGTTGAACACAACAATAGCTTCATGTGAAAAAAAACTCTTCAAAGAGTTTAACATTATATGCGTTGTTTCATGCTTTAATAATATGTAGCATTTAATGGAGGAGAAACTTCTTCAAGTACACCTCTTTGATACTTTGAAACTTCATGACAAGGGCTAATTTTTTTATTTGTGAAAGTATTTCCTTTACTTCGTCTTCGGTCTTCTCAGGTGCCTACCATGAATGAAGGCTTTCTTTGAAGATCTTCAATCCAGAAATAGCAACTAATGCTCTCGAATTCAATAGTAAATTTTTACATTATTCAAACAATATCCTTAAAATTGATTTTGGAATTTAACAACATCAAGCATCATCTTTAATTTTTCAAACAAGCCTTCGTTCAATAGTTTTGTCAAAAATATTTGCAATTGATCTTCTGATATACAGAAATTTAGTTCAATTTCATCATCTTTGACATACTCCGAATATAGTAATACTTGATGTCGATGTGTTTTGCTCTTGCCATGAAAACTGGATTCTTGGCTAATGCAATAGCTCACTTATTGTCACACATCATTTTAGTAGGACTTGTTTATTCATGCATAAGTTCTTTCAATATCCTATGAAGCCATATCTCCTAACATGTTACTGAAGCTAACGCCATGTATTCTGCTTTAGCTATCAAGAGTGCAACAACTTGTTGTTTTTTTTGAAAGACCAATAAATTACTCCCAATCCAAGAAAGAAACATATCTAGAAGTACTTTCCTAGTCTCGGTATCACTTGCCCAATCACTATCTATTCATCCCATCAGACTGAAATTTTTAGTACAAGAATATAGAATTCCATAGTCACAAGTTCCACTAACATACTGTAAAATTATTTTTACTATATGCAAATGTGATTTGATACGATTTTTCCATGAATCTACTAATCATTCCCATTCATAGGTAATATTTTGGTTTAATAGAAGCGAAATATCTCAAACTGCCAACAATAGTTTTGAAATAAGTGAGATTTACTAGTTCACCAGTTTCCTTCTTTCTTCAACTCCAATTGTTCTTCTACGAAAATCTGAATTGATTTGAGCAATTTCATTTTCAAATCGCTCAAAATATCGTTAGCTATTTTTTGCTATGAAATAATATGCTAGTCATGGGTCTGCTTCACTTTAGGCCAAAAAATAGGACAATTAATCACTAAATCTATCGTCTCGAACTGGCTGACCCTAAAGTATTCTGGCTTTTTTCTTGTAGTCTTTTACAATCAGATCTAGCGTTGTAATGGCCCACTTGACCATTGGGTTTGTATTTCGTCTTGTACACTCACTTGACACCAATGAGATTCCTTATTATTTGGTAAAGAAGTTAACACCCATGTGTCATTCGTTCTCAATAGAGTGAATTTCTTCATGAATTGCTTGATCCACTTCTCATCTACAGCTACTTTGTTGATTGGATACAATGTCCACATTTTGGTCAATAAACAAAAGTTTATCATAGTTTCGTCAGTGATTTCATTATTATCACTGTCATCGTCTCCTGTGACCACATAATTCCTTAATTTTGAAAGGCGTCTCCCCGCATCGTGCTGTGATGATGTATGGTGTTTCTGAAGCTGTTGTTGTTGAAGAAGATGTATCGCCAATCAAAGATGATGGAGGCATTTTTGTCCTCTCCCTCAAATGGCTCATCTTCGATGGTGATGCTTTTTTGGTCACCCTTTGATTCAGTCTTAGGCTTCATCTTTAAAAACTTGACATCCTGTTGATGATTATCTTTTTAGTGAGTGGGTTATATAGCTTATTACCTCTAGTTGGGTCACGTGTAGCTATATGAAGATGCACTTCTTGCTTTTGTCATCCAACTTCTTTCTTCGTTCATATGATATATAGAGAATCTGCCACGCACCCAAATACTAGTAGGAATAAAGTCATATGGCTTGTTGTCCTCTCAAGCCTTTTTCTGGAGTTCTTCTAAGAGCACTCCTTATTGGACACCCTATTTTAGTATAAATACAGCACATGTCAATAGCTTTTGCCCAAAACTCCTTGGGCAAACTTTTCGTTTTTAAAATACTTCTTGTCATTCTAAAATTATCATGTTCTTTCTTTCTGCTAGATCATTTAGTTGAGGTGTATAGCTAGCAATCAACTGATTTTTACTCCATGAACTTTACGATATTTTTTCAAATTTGTTTGAGATCAATTCTCCCCCTCCATTCGATCTCAACAGCTTTAGATTAAAGTCATATGTTTTTCCAATATAAACTTTAAATTATTTTGAACTTGCCACATGCTTCAGATTTTCCTTTGAAGAAATATATCCAATTTTTTCTAGCAAAATCATCCACAAAAATTAGATGTACCTTATTTGTCCAAATGATTCAACCTCAGTAGGGCCACATATATTTGTATTTACCAGCTCAAAAGTGTTCCTTTACTCTTCTGGCTTTCCCGAACTAAAAATGATTCTTGATGTTGTTTTCCAACGAGACATCCTTTCTATGAATGATCTGACAGTCATTAATGGTATGGGCTGGTCACCATCTTTTTATGGACCAGTAGTTTTAGTCCACAAAAATTTAAATGCTGAATTGAAGATGCCACAACCAGTTGTTGTCTTCATCATTCCTTGAAAACTCAAGAGATTCTTCGTTTGAAGAGTCAGGAGAAACCTCCAGTTCCTCGTCATCGGTACCGTCGTGATAATTTATTGTTGACAACTCTGATGGTGCAAACTCCATTTTTAATGTGAACTTTGTAGCCTTTTTCAGAGAGTTACCAACACTTAGCAAATTCCAAAAAAGTCCTAGCGCAAAGTAAAAGTCTGCAATAGCAAAATTAGTATCATCTTTTGATTTGATGTCAATGTTACCTTTGCCCATCACAAGAATTTTAGATTTATTCCTAAAGTTGAGTTCACCACGACTCGTCTCATCCAATTGCGTGAATAATTTCTTTCGACCAGTCATATGATTGCTATAACCAGTATCTAGGTACCATATATTGGTGTCTATGGTGCTCGAGTCATCCTTCTTACATGCTAGCATCATTTATTCTTTAGCATTGGTAGTATGTGCTTGCTTCACCTGCTCGTACGTCGCCTTTTCATGGCATTTGGATTTGTAATATCCAAACTTGTGGCACTTAAAACACTTGACTTTTGATTTGTGACGTGTTTTAAATTTTCTAGTGAAATTTGAATTTTCACCTCTACTTTGGCCTCCTTTGCAATCTCAACCGCGTTGATAGCCTCCTCGACTTGATGGAGTGACCTGACTTTGTAATGCTTGCTCGAGAACTCAACCACTGGACTTTTAATTCATTCTTTACTCATGCGAGCACAATAAACCCATCAACCACTTCAATGTTAGGATTGACACATCTTGCCCTTCCTTGATCGCTGCGACGACGTAGTCAAATATTTCAGTTAGAGACCTCAAGATTTTTCCCATGACACACACATCGTGGAGTTCTTCATCATTAACCTTTAATTGGTTAACGATGGTATATACACGATCAAAATACACCAAGATTGATTCAGAGTCATTCATGCATAATGACTCAAAATCACCTTGAAGTGTTTGCAATCGCACCAATGGGACACGATCATCGTCTTCGTAGGATTTTTGTAAAGTATCCCATGCTACTTTTGTAATCTTCGCACTTGATACTTTTTCAAATATTGTTTCCTCCACAGCTTGAAAGACCGTATACAATGCTTTTTTTTTTTTATCTTTCTCAACGTTGAATGCTTCTGCATTGGCCATTTTCGTTGTAGTCATTTTCAACCAGATTTCTCAAATCTTGTGATTTGAAAAGAACCTTCATCTGGACGGACCAATTATTGAAATTCCTTCCATTCAACATTGGAAGTTGGAATTGAATGGAACTAGTGGATGCCATTTCTAGCTCTAATACCAATGTTGGAACAAAAAAAAGTAACGATGACTTTGGAAAATTTAGAACAATGGCACAAAATAAAGATTAAATGGAGAAAATCTTTTATTGGAATGCTTTCTGATGGCCACAAAATACAACACTTACTCTCACGTACTTATATAATAGCAGAACACCTACGTTAACAAAGACAGCATTCCACACAGACACACTTGACACCCTTCTGATAACTATAAATGAACCTACAAAAAGGTCAAAAATTGCCAATAAGAATGGAGAAATTCAATAAATGTAGTTGAACACAACAATAGCTTCACGTGAACAAACTCTTCAAAGACTTCAACATCATCTGCATGTAGCATCTAATGTAGGAGAAGACTTCTTCAAGTACACCTCTATGACAATGTTGAAACTTCACGATAAGGGCTTCTCTTTTCTTCGTGAAAGCATTTACTCCTTGTTGATTGGTGAAGGAGCTATCGAAGGACAGCCCACCATAAATCATGTTGATTTCCTTTTGTCTTGGTCCTCTCCAAGTGCTTGCCATGAATGAAGGCTTTCTTTGAAGACCATCATCAATCCATAATAGCAACTAATGTGCTCAAATCCGATAATCAATTTTACATTAATCAAACACATCACCCCATCAACTCAGCAACCCATTTAGACAGCATTTCATCAGAAATCCACCCGTTTTGACTCCCTCCATTTTTATTGCCTTCAAAGAGCTCAGAGTACCGATTCTCAGACATGCACATATCCTCGACATTGAGGTCCATCATCATGTTCTCCCATGAAATCGTGTCGTCCTCGCAATCTCCTCCCTGACCCTTCCCTTGAACCGAATCCGTCATTATATCGGAAGCAACGCCTTCCCAATCACACGGCTTATTGTCACGATCGGCGTTGCGCTGTGATTCGGCCGGCGCGGTCTCATTCAAGGGCTTGAGCTTATTATTCTGGCACTTTGAGTTCGTTGGCGGGTCGTCGTTGTCTCGTACTAGCTTCTTTTTTATGGTGGAGTTCCAGTAGTTCTTTATCTCATTGTCTGTTCGGCCAGGAAGCCTCCCCGCAATAAGAGCCCACCTACAAGAGAATAAAGTAACACATGTTAGTGCCCATCTCAATAATGTTCTTTTGTATCTGAAAAAGGCTTTGAGAAACAACATGATCAAGCGCCTCTCTTTGTTTGAAGGTGAATGACATTTGCAATGATCATCGCCTTCAATATCTCCTTAAAAAAAAAAACAATCTTTAAGGTATGATGAGCTCATCACTTGAAGCAACAAATACCTATTGCCCAGGAGCTTATGGAGCCTAATGATGAGCTCTTCTTCTTCAAATGATATGTTTCCTCTCTTGATATCTGGTCTTAGGTAATTTAACCACCGAAGCCTACAGCTCTTTCCACACCTCTTGAGGCCTGCACATCCATTTTTAAGTAACATCTTCAGTATTAGGAGATACAAAACAAGCACGTATCAGCATACTACCGATTGATTTACTATCATAAATGATGTTATTTTCCAGAGGATAAAAAGAAAGAAGAAATTCTGGGACCATTTTCTATGGCTAAATCAGTTGGATTCGTTAATAACTAATTGGAGTTTTAGAGTAGCACTTTAAATGATACTTATCTATGGGATACCCACCCTATCACATGTTGTTGCCGCGTCGCTCCTGGAAGATTTCAGGCATTCAAAATTTACTACATAGCAGTGCATTGGAACTTAGAATTCGTATATCAAATGTGGGAATACTTATTCGATTGATGGTACTAAGCAACATATTGGTGCACACCGGTATTTATCTAAATTTGAGTATGCACGCCTATCATTCGCAGTACGATTCTTGAAATTTGTGTTCTTTTGCCATATTGAGGGTTTGCAAAGAGAACATTTGGAATCCTAAAGGCCTTAACGCACCTGTTGCCTTGCGAACTTGGCCCCATCTCCCTTGACCATGAGCTTTGACGTAATCGACGAGGATTTGGTCTTCAAGAGCTGACCAAACTCCTTTCTTGAACTTCAATCCATCTTTACCACTACTAGGGTTTCTGCCCATCTCTCTCTCTCTCTCTCTCTCTCTCTCTCTCTCTTTAATGCTGAACTGTCTCGATGATGACTTATTATATAGAGAGCGTTTCATGTGCCGTTGATGTTGAACCCAGCTTATTATATTACATCACTTTTTCCTTCCTGAGAGAAAGAGAGGGAAACATAATTGTTTATCCTCAAACGGAACAACAACGTGCATTAAACACTAATAGATTATTCGGAACGAGAAACCCGAAAACTGGTTCTCCGACAGTCACATAGTTTTGATAAACTATACGAAATCGAGTAAAGGTGTGGTTTTGACTGGTAGATATGGTCTGCCTATGATTTCAAGGACGAGATCCATTCAAATTGAACTGTTCGAATGGTCGTTGGTTGCACTCTCATGCAGATTTTTCCATGTAATAGCACTCATGAGTCCACGGCGTTCAATGAATTTTAAAGAGGCCTGGGACAAAAGGTTTTAACTGACCTAATCATTTCGGTTCCCCGCCGGGATCTCTATGAATTACTAACTAGCAATTCATCCTCGACTTCTTGACTACTCGACCCCAACTTTTGAAAAGTTGAGACTAGCCAAGTTTGAGTGATGGATTAGAGGATTTTAATGTAGTCACTTTGTAAGTTACAGAATTGCTCAAAGGCATAAAACCCTAATTTCAGTGAGCCTTGATTCAAGTGTTGGGAGTGTGATTTATATTGTAATGACTCAGCCCAACGAGAGCGTGCGGGCTTTGATGGCGAAATGTAACAAGAGTGCCGCGACTCGTGCGGATGTCGAAGGGGGCAAGAATGAACCGATTCCACATTGCTTGAGTGTGGTGAGGTAAAGTGTTATATATGGGATGGCACTTGTCCTAATTTGCAACGAGGCCTTTTTTATGCGAAGCCCAGAAGAATAGAGCTATGCGGGCTCCATCCTAAAGCAAACAATATCGTCGTGAGCGGGACCTAGGCGTCACAATACGGCATCAGAGCCAAGCCCAGCCGAAAGTGTGTGGTTCGAGAATGAACCTAGCGGAGGCTGGTGGGCCTGTAATGACCGATCCGACAAAGGTGTGTGGGCTCTAATGGCGAAACGTAACGGGAGTGCCGCTACTCGTGCGGATGTCGAAGGGGGTAAGAATGAACCGATTCCAAATTGTCTAAGTGTGGTGAGGTGAAGTGCTATAGATGGGATGACACTTGTCCTAATTTGTAAGAATGAACCGATTCCAAATTGTCTGAGTGTGGTGAGGTGAAGTGCTATAGATGTGAAGCCTAGAAGAACAAAACCATGTGGGCTCCGGCCCAAAGCGAACAATATCATTGCGAGCGGGACCTGGGCATCACACATATTTTCCTTCGACAGAAAGTCTTAGTGAGTGGGTAAGGATCTGAGGGAGCCGCCTCAATAGCTATTGAAAGGGCAGCTCCTCCGAGCTACCAGATGGCTTTTATAATTTGGATTTATAATTTATTGGTATTTTGGGTTTGGACCCATAAATAGCTATTGAGTGGCTTAGGATTTTCTTGTGTCATTTATACATAATATTTTTCTTTTGTAATTGAGAGTTGTAATAGAGAGGTAAGGGGTGCGAATTATAGCGGAATCCTCTACTCGATATAGTTCTAATTTTATGGTGAACCATGATAAATCTTGTGTCTCGATTTCTCTTTTTCGCACTTACTTTCTATTTCGTTGTGTTTGTGTGCCTAATTCTAACATCAAGTGGGCACGCTGATACTTAAACGAGTATAATGCAACATCGCAATGCTTAATCTCAATTTATAAATGTAATTAAGTAGTCATATAGTGTTTTTGTTAAACAATACAAATGCTTTTTTTTTTTTTTGGTAAGGGACAATACAAATGCATTTAAAACCTGTAAAATCCAAAAATCACGAAACTTCTATGTTGCTATTACCAATAAAATCCTAAGACAGAGCTTGAGTTTTGAATTGAGATTTTGTTTCCAATAATAACTTTGAAACATAGATAGAAGGCTCAAGCTGAAGGTTCAGGTTGAGAAACCAAGTTTGACACAGGCCAATGTTAAGCATCGATCTCAAGTCGAGTTTGTGCTGTAAACTGCGTAAAATCGACCTGGGTTAGTCTTACCTCCTTTCTTATGGTGTAAGGAACCTCTCACTCAAACCACTGACGAACAAGTAAATTAATTTAACACCCTGAAGCGAGTAACGCCAGGTGACTGAAGCCTAAAATATTCCTCGCAGCATAAACCAATCAGGGATCAACATGTCTTCAACAGCACAGGAATTGAGCTGGCCCATTTCCCACTTTTTATTTTCACCAAACTACATCTGTGTTTGACCAAACCTCGAACAGCGTCCCTTGATGTCGTGTTTCCCCTTCCGGATGAAGTCTCGTGTTTCGCCACATTATTATTATTATTATGTACAGCAACAAAGTATAGCTCGAAAGAATATTTAATTTCCCCAGCTCATTAAGCCACGGATCATGTGGAGAGAAAGTTTGGTGTACATATTGTCGCTTTCTATGTTGGCCGCTGGTCCAGAGCAAAAGGCAGGTGATGCCATCGGACATGGTAGCGTCACGTGTATGATTAGGATGAGGACGATCATGCACAGACTGACTCACTTAATTTTCTTGGTTTCCGGCCGATTTGGAGAGAGGGATATCACATCGGCTCTGATCTTGTTAGTTGAGAAAAAAATTTGAATGGAAGATGTGTTAAATTATGGACTAGTTCCCTAAAATTCTTTAAGAAAATCTCTAGATGATTGGGGCGTTATTTTCAGCTCGAAAATTGGAGGCCACTCATCTAAATCATGCCAACAGCGCACAAATCCTCTAAATCGGGACCACCTGTCAAATGTCAGCTTTAATTGGTTTACGTGACTTGTTGGGTTTTGTCGCATAAGATTTTGAGGGGAACTAATGTTTGATGAAGTCATTTCTTTCCCATTTCAATTTTTTCATCGTAAAAGCGAACATGTCGATCTATCAAAATTCCATGCATTTTGCAACCTTGCGGTGTAAGAGCTAGCTACTTAACTCCCGCCCCATTGAAGTCCTGTTGGTAAAGTGAAACTCTTCAAGTACTTCTTCAAAGCCTTTAAACAACTCTTTCGTTTCACAATGATCCAATCGCGGAGGCCTCGATGACCCTCGCCATCTATTTTCGGGGAAGATGAACAATGAAGGAACAGAAAAGAGAAGGAAAATAAAAATATAAATTTTTTCTCAAAACAACATCGTTTTAAGTGGAGTCGGAATCAGCAATTTCTAGCATAAATTAGTGGGATGATTTATAATGAAAAATCTTTTGAAGGTTTAGGATTATATTGATCATATTGTAAATATGACAGAATCGGTGGTCCTACAATACATGTACAATTTTCTGGATAATTTTCGCCATCGATATCCATGCACACTCTCCAGACAAAATAGAAATTCAATTTAATTAATTTCTCCTTACTATTATCGGGGGTGGCGGAATGTACAGTGGTCAACTCAAGCCCCAAAATTTTGACAAAAAAAAAAACTCAAACCTCTTATTCCCGACAAAAAAAAATAAAATAAAAAGACACTCAAGCCCCAAATTCGATGTACAGATATCCAAGTGTCGTTATTAATTGATGCCGATCAGCAACCAATAATAAAATAAGTTAATACCAAGAAAAAATCCTAAATTAATACACTTGCAACAAATTTATCGTAAACTATTTTATTAATCAGGAAAAACCTTAAACTGGTATACCTATGATAAATTTACTCCAAATTATTTTTGATCACCAAAAATCCAAAACTAGTACATCTATGATAAATTTACCATAAACTAATTTTTTATCACGAAAAACCTCAAATTGGTATATTTATGATAAATTTACTCTATATTAAATTGGGTTAATACCACGAAACATCACAAACTAATACATCTGTAACAAATAAAAGGTAAAACTCAAAATTGGTACACTCATCAATTGTGATGTATTATCAAACTCAGCAATTTGACAATTAGATTTAACAAAAAAATAACGTATGGTAAATTTATCATAGATATATCAGTTTGGGATAAATTTGCTATAAGTATATCCATTTGGAATTTTTTGTGGTAAAAAAAATAGTTTTAGGTAAATTTATCACATGTGTACCAATTTGGAATTTTTTGTGGTATTAACCCTTATAAAACTGCCCAACTTGTCGAACCTCTTAATGGAAAACATTAATTACTTGGCCCAATGTCTACAAAGTTTCAAGGAAAATCTCGACTAAATGAAGTATCGTTCATAGCACGTCTTTCGTATTTTACACAAATATCATGAATCATGAAGCTTGATCTTCGCCTTTTCCACTGGGCCAGGCCTCCAATCTAGTGTATTTTCTGCACATACGACATGATAACATATATAGCATATGCCCCATTGATTCGAGGATATGTTAAAAAAGCTTAAACAAGGACTTTGAATTAGCAAGTCGAATATCTCATTTTGCCACTGAATCGAGCTCAGCTTAGAAATGAAGAAGCCGATAAACATTTCTATTTATTGACATGCTGATGCAGTATCAATAGTTTAAAATAAGGTGCCGTTATTTTTTTACCAGTGTTCAAAATTGAAAACAAATGAGGATAACTGATTGGGCCGGTAATATCATGTCAACATGTCATATGGTATAAGTTATATAACAGATTCTCTCCATTTAAAGAGGGTTACAAAGAGAGGTCAATGGTAAACAAATAATTTATAAGTACATAGTTCTTCATCCTGAGGCGATATAAAATTATTCATTAACAGAAAACCTTATTTGGTTATGTACCGTTCTTGAAATGATGCTAATAGAATGATCTAGGGGTTAGAGTGTGTGTGTGTATATATGGAATTCCGTTGTTCTATACCAAAAGAGTACAATTTTTTTTTGCAGTGCTTATAATAAATTTAAATAACTGTTCCTAAGTGTCAAAAAAAATGTTGACAAAAAATGGTTGGCGATTTTTCTTTGTTGGTGAGTTATTGATTTTTATGAAATTATTAATTTTAGCATTTTGCAAATGAGTAATTGTTGTACTAACTCACCAACTTTTATTAACTTGAATTTACTAATATGAAACTCAAGTGTTTTACCAACCTTGTCATTTAGAATAAATACAAAAGTTTTGGGTTACCAGATATCATTTAAGTAATTTACCAACATTTATTTCATTCAAGTTACCAACTTTCCATCGAAATACCAACTTTTACTTGCCTAGGTTAACAACCTAGCATCTAATAACTCTTTTCAAAGAATATCAACTCAATTAGCGTAACTTGCCAACTTTTCTCCCTTTAAACTAATATCTATTATTCGGTTACCAGCTCTCATTCGAATTACTTAGAAACATTTATTTGCTTATTTTAACATTTTTGAAGTATCAAATAGTTTTCAACTTTTATATGCATTTCTTAGCAATGCTTAAATTTACCTCCTTTTTCAGAAATTATCAACCATAATTAGAGTAACTTACAATTTCCCTAATACCTACTAGTTTTGGATTAACAAGTTTCATTTGAATTACTTGCCAAGTTTACATATATTAATAACCGGCCTTTATTCACCTTTCCTAGTTAAGCTTCATACCAACTTTCATATGAAACCACTAAATTTAATTTAAATTATCCATAATCTTTTCTCTGACAAATCATAAACTATTTCTAGGTTATCAAATTTCGAGTTAGTTACCAACGTACTTGGATTTTTTTTTATTTACCAACTTTAGTTGAGTTAGTTACCAACTTATGTTTAGATTTTCAAATTCCTATAAAACTGGTAATCCATGGCCGTGGGAAGAAATCAAATAAATATAGTGAGTTGTTGCTGTTAGCCACCAAATTACTAGGAAATTAGGTGACAGGTAACTTTTTTTTTTTTATCAATAACTTTGTGAGCTTACCAATTTTCTTTCACAAATCTACCGACGCGGAATTTTTTTTTTCCAAATAGGGACAGTACATAATACGGCAAATGTACATCGTCCTTCAGCTTGCCTTGGGTTGTGATTTTGTATAACTGAGTACTTTTTTATACCATTTTTTTTTATATAATTTTTCTACTTGTACATCCAAGTCACCATTACTGACGTGTATAATAAGTATTGGGTTTTACAAATTTATAAGGGATAAAAGAAAGGCCAAAATAATAATCATGACCATGAATGTCTCTCCGAACAGAGAGATAAATGGAGGGATTAGGTGAGAAAGTGGGAGTTGGATTTTTTTAAGAAAAAACAAAAAATTCTTCGTGGAGATTAATAAATGGAGGAAAAATTTGAAAATCAAATATGAACAGGTTTGAGTGCTTGTTGACTAGTGCCTTCCTCCGTTTGTTTTGCAAAAAATGTAGCATTTTGGAAAATATTTTCCAAGAAGTCGTTTTTTAGGAAAATGAAGAGATTCTACAGTGTCTAGTTGAACCCTGAAAATGAATTAATTTTTTTTTTTTGCCATCTAGTAGTGAAAATCAATTTCCATCGCACATAATTTTTCTTTTATTTCTTTTAATTCAAATTTTCATTTTTATTTTCTCTTTTTCTTCTCTTTCTTCATTCCTCTACCCCTGCTCCTTCCTCCATTGCTCCTTCATCCTTCCTCAGCTTGGCCATCGGCCATGACGTAGGCCGGCAAACTCAAGGCTTGGCTGGTCCCGATGAGTCCCAAGTTAGGCCTCACTTGAAGCCGTGCGAGGTCGAGCCTCGCCGGATCTAGTGAGGCAAGGCGAGCTCAATAGAATCAAGCTCAAGCTTGATTCCAACAAATTTGGCGAGGACGCGAATCTTAAGTGGAATATGAAAGAGGAGATGACTAGAGCCAGAATCAAAACTTGAGCCAATTCGAGCTCGAGCTCAAGTGGATTACAAGCCAGAATCAAGCTCTAGCCTTGATTTTGCTAGATTTGGAAGGGCTTGGCGGGAGGCGCTAGGCAAAGAACATTAGTGCTAGAGCTCGTCCAAGCTGTTCATGGAGGACGTGGAGCGGGAGAGTCAATGTGCGAGGTTGAGGCAAAGGATCTAACCAGGTCAAATAGTGGACCGCTTCAAGCGAGGCTGAGCTCGGGATTTACAGGGACCGACCAAGCCTTAAGCTTGCCAGCCTGTGTCATAGCCGATGGCTAAGCTGAGGAGGGACGAAGGAGCATGGGTGGAGGAAGGAGGAAGGAGCATGGGCGGAGGAAGGAAGAAGGAGGAAGAAGGAAGAAAGAGAAAGAAAAAAAAAGAAGAAAAGGCAAAAAATAATTTTTTTTTCAAATCTTAAAAAATAAACAAAAAAGGAAAGAGAGTAAAAAATAATTAAAAAAAATGAAATGTGAAAGGCAAGAGAAAGGAAAGATAAGGAAAATGTTTTCCTCCTTTTAAAAAGAAGAAATATTTTCTTCACTTTTAAATGAGCTTTTCTAAGGGGGGGGGGACGTTTTCTAAACTAACTTATTTTCCGCAAACCAAACGCCAAAAAATGCGAAAAATATTTTTCAAGAAGTTGTTTCCATTGAACAAACGGAGTCTAAGTGGCTGGTAAAGATGTCAATCACCGATATTGAAATCAACTAAGTGAATGCAAATATCACCATTGCTTACGTGATCATAAAGCACAATAATTCTATAGGTATTGGTTTTTTCAGTGGGGTCACCTGATTGGAATCAACCATCTCTCTTCTTTTAAAATTAATAGAAAATTCATAAAAATTCAAAAATTAAAAAATCTGGGGGGGCCTGGGAAGCCAAGGGACCAAAAATGATTTTCATATTTTTTGCGTTTTTTAAATTTTTTAGAAATTAGGAAGAAATTTGAAAAAGAAACATTTGAGGCCACAAAAATACAAAAAATGGTTAATATTTTTCTTTTAATTCCCCTTTCATGTTGGCCATCATAAATTCAAAAAATACAATTCGGGGTCATATGTTCCTTCACGAGCATATCTCGAATCGGCTTTAAAAAAATCTAATTCAAGTCATTTATTTTTGTTTTTCACTTTTAGGAGTGGTGACATTATCCTCTAATAGTTTGAATTTTCGTCTTGGCCCAATGTACCCAGAATGACTCATTTGTAAAATGGCTAGTTGAATTTTGCATTAAAATCTCAAAGACTAGAGTGCAAATATCTAACACTGAGGGATTATTTTGTAAATAACCAAAAGAAGAGTTAGTGGAGAAATTAGAATAGAGAAGGAAGATGGAGAAGAATAGATAGAGAAAATAAGATGAGAATAGAGAAGGGAAGATGGAGATGAAGAAGTGTTAGTGGAGAAATTAGAATGGGAGATAGAGATGGAGAAGGAGAGATGAAGATGAAGAAGAGTTAGTGGAAAAATTAGAATGGGAGATAGAGTTAGTGGAGAAATTAGAATGGGTTATAAATGAGTGGACTATAAAAGAAGGAAGAAGAGAGCTTGGAAAGAGGATTTTTTGGGAGAGAAAATTTTGGATGTTTGAGAGGGTTGGGAGATTGAAGAAAAATTGGAGAAAAAAAACCAAAAGAGAAAGAGAATTTTGAAGATGGTAGGAGTTTAAAGCTAGGGAGTTATCATCACCACTTCCTTTATCGATCAACACAAATCAAGAGTTCATCCCCGTCGTTCGAGCCGCAATCTTAATCACAAGGTGATACGATGTCCGAATTCGGCAATCAAATCCATCAAATCAGGTAACGTCCTAGCCATAAAATCTTCGAGAATTTCATTGCCCAAATGGATTGATTTAAATTTCGATTATATCATGTCGTACTCGTATGTCTCCATATCCACATGTCGCATCGTATTATAATTTTCTGCATTTTTTGCTTAACAAATCCAAGCCCCAGAATGGGAAGGCTGACCCACCCGTTGAAGGTTCTGTATATATTCCATTTAATTTCTACAATTTAATTTTCGCACCATCAAACCCCAAATGGGTAAACCGAGCCAAGGCCGAGTCCATCGTTGGAGGTCCTTATTTACCACATTTAATTTCTGTAATTTAATTTTCGCACCATCAAACCCCAGAATGGATAGGCCGAGCCAAGGCCGAATCTCTCGTTAGAGGTCCTTTATTACCGCATTTAATTTCTGCAATTAATTTTCGCACCATCAAACCCCAGAATGGGTAGGCTGAGCCAAGGCCGAGTCCCTCGTTGGAGGTCCTATTTACCGCATTAATTTTCACCATCAAACCCTAAAATGGGTAGGCGAGTCCCCCGTTGAGGTCATTTATTTACCGCATTTAATTCTGCAATTAATTTTCGCACCATTAAACCCCAGAATGGATAGGCCGAGCCAAGGCTGAATCTCTCGTTGGAAGTCCTTTATTTATCGCATTTAATTTTGCAATTTAATTTTCGCACCATCAAACCCTAAAATGGGTAGGCCGAGTCCCCCGTTGGAGGTAATTTATTTACCGCATTTAATTTCTGCAATTTAATTTTCGCACCATTAAACCCAGAATGGATAGGCCGAGCCAAGGCTGAATCTCTCGTTGGAAGTCCTTTATTTATCGCATTTAATTCTGCAATTTAAGTTTCGCACCATCAAATCCCAGAATGGGTAGGCCGAGTCAAGGCCGAGTCCCTCGTTGGAGGTCATTATTTACCGCATTTAATTTCTGTACTATCAAACCCCAGAATGGGAAGACCGATCCACCCGTTGGAGGTTCTTTATTTACTGCTTTACTTTCTGCAATTTAATTTCTGCATCATTAAACCCCAGAATGAGAAGCATTCAAAAATGCAAAAAAAAAAAAATGTCATTCATGTGCATTTCATATAATATAGCTTATGCATACTTTGTCATGTCGTATACGTATTCGTATTGTTATTAATTCATGCATATTCATGCAAAACAAAAAAATTTCAAAAGAAAAATCCCAAAATTAGGAAACGGCCATTTCGACTGGCCAATCCTATTTTAATGATTTTCCTTCCTGATCTTTTAAAAAATGACGATTTTTTCCCTCATAGGTAAAATTGTCTTGAAAAATTTTAGGAAATTCAGAAAAATCCCAAAAAATTAGGAAACGGGCCATTTCGACTGGCCAATCCTATTTTGATGATTTATTCGTATGTCGCATCCTCATGTCTACATTCGTATGCCGTACTTGCGGTCCACGTTCGCATCTAACGTATGTTCACGTTTGCATGTCATATTTGTATATTTATACTCGCATGTTCATGATTGCATGTCCCGTTTGCATGTATACATTCGTGTGTTATATTTGTTTATTCACGTTTTGCTTATCCATGCATCATTACCGTCCATGCATTCCATTTGAAAAGTAAAAATACAAAAAGAAAACACCTCACTAGAGCTTTAGGAGTAAACCAAGCCTGAGTTGCCAAAATTAGGATACCATGGAATTAAGGTACCGAAAGGGTATTAGTTTTAATTAACTAGTGTAACCAAATTCCCGAACTCATAATCTTTGGTTCGTAGAAGTAATTTAGTTCTCCCGCTAATTTACTTAGGTTTCTAATCGACCTACCAAAAAAATAATTAGTGACGACTCCAAATTCTAAAATCATGTGATAAAAAAAAATCAAAGTTACGATTCGGTAGGGCTTGGGAGAGTCCGTATTAGGTTAGTTAATCTCATTAACCTGATAATCCGTTAACCTGAAAATTTTTCACTGATCGAAATTTTTAGGTCGCGACAATCGAAAAAATAAAATAAAAAAATTTGGGAACACACTATAATTAGGACCACCAAAGTCATGGGAGTAGCCGTGTTGACACCTAAATTTGGATTTTAGTTTAATCATTTATTACATTAAAAATTAGGAACTAATTTTAGTTCCTAACAAAACATCAATATTCATTTGTATTCATGTAGTGTTAAGTGCATATATGTTAGTTTAATTTTTTGCATTGCATCCATTTGCAATTTAATTAGACCGGCAGTGGAAACAGACCTGAAATCGAGTCACGGACTAGGCTAGAGCCAGTTGGCAAATTTGGCCAACAAAGGGGTGTTTGTGCGGAAAATATGACGCCGGGGCATAATTTAAGCTTGATTCAGCCCATTAGACTCTAATTAGGGGAAAATGCCTCTTAATAAAGTCCACTAATAAGAAAATACCTAATTCAAGTCCGAGGAGTAATGATGATTATGACCATTAATATTTCAGTTAAGAAAAATGATGCGGGAAGAGAAATGAGTAATTTGCATAGGTTTTGATGCACATACCAATGAGGGATACACTAGCTTATTTATAGGTTTTACTAAATAACTATTCTAAGATAATATCTCAATCGAGATATGAACATTTAAAGGATATAAGTGTGCAATATACGCGCAATATTCGTGCAATCTTAAGAGATATGGATGATCAACAAAATCGTCAAAATTATACCCACATATATAAAGTATTCCAAATAAATTCCTCATTATCTCTAACATTCTTCCCATACTCAAGATGATTAAGTCAACTTCAGTTTAAAATCAAGTGAAACATGCAATATCGTGCAATTTTGAAAGATATGGATTATCAACAAAAATATCAAAATTATCTTTAAGATAGGAAAGTATTCTTTTTGATTATCTCTAACGTCCTCTTTCAAACTCGAGGTGGCTAAGTTAGCTTACATTTGATATCTAGTGAAATAGTGCCAAAAAAAAATCTTTTGAAATCCGCACTCAACGAAGGCAACGCATAGTGGTGCAAGTGATGGCTCTGTTGACGACGAAATTTCAGTAAGTTGCTCATCAAACTTCAATTTTTTTTTAAATTTAAAATGCAGTAATGAAATTGACACTGTTTAGAAGGTTTCCATGCAAAAAGGAAAATTTTAACCTAAGGTTGACTCTTCAAAACAATAGGGGAAATGGCTTGTAAATGTAAGGCTGATTCTAATTCAATTGCCAAATGACTCTTTTGGTTGAAAAATAGACCCTGTTGCAATCAGGAATTTATTTTTCAATTTTAACTTTGATGACTTGTTGGCTAAAAATCATATGTCAATACTAGGCCCACTAGAGGCATAAAGAGAGAGGGAAAGTTGTTAAGAGTTGTCATAGAATAGGTACCTCGATTTAATACCCATTATTGTTATGATGGTGAACTCCATAACTTATATTTTTATTTACAATTTCAGCTCGAACATATTTAAAAGCAGTCGAGACTATTTTCAAAGAGCATAAATTATTACTCTCTAAATCCACAGTTCATCAAATAAAAGAGAGAAACAATGATTGTCTACTTGTGTTTTTTCCCTTCTCTATAGTAGGTCAAAGATGATCGAATTTTTCATTATTATTGTTACCACTGAGAATAAAGGAGTACCTTTTTTTTTTTCCTTGGCACAAGATGACGTACGATTTAAGCAAAACCCTTATTCAAAATTCAGAATTTCCTTCAAAATGATTGATCTAAAATGATTTCTACAAAGAACTTGGCTTTGGCTGTCCGTCTGAAAAGGTGAAGGCTTCGTTATTGTTTCAAGCAAGAGGTCCAATATGATCTTGATTCTTGACCCACCAGTCATAGCTTATTAGGGTTTTCTCATGTTATACTAGTTTCTTGTTAGACATTATCGACCACCTCATCGCCGGGCACCATCATTCTACTTTTTTTTTTTGGATCGAAGGATCTGTCATCCTGCTTCACCAGCAGATCTTTATGACTTTTGCGTCTGGCAATATATAAAGGCCATATGGGTCCTCTTCATTTTCACCTGATAGTCAGAGAGAGAGAGAGATGGGAAGGAGTCCATGTTGCTCAAAGGAAGGAGTGAGAAGAGGAGCATGGACTGCCTTGGAAGATAGAATTCTGACTGCTTATGTCAAAGCTCATGGAGAAGGCCAATGGAGGAATCTTCCCAGAGAGCTGGTATTCTTGTCGTGATAACTTCAAGCTTCAGATTAAAGTTTTGTTTTGTATTATCATAACCCATTTTCCCATTTTCTCTCAATTTCATTTGTTCTCATGAGGTTGAGAATTGCAGGTCTTCAGAGATGTGGCAAGAGTTGTAGACTGAGATGGCTAAACTATCTAAGACCAGACATCAAGAGGGGTAACATCTCCCATGATGAAGAAGAACTCATTATCAGACTGCATAACCTCCTTGGTAACAGGTCCTCTCTCTCTCTCTCTCTCCGCGCGCCGGTGCTGTTTATGTATCATGATCTGACGTTATCTAAATTGTCCGAGTCAACCGAAAGAATTATTAATGTCATTCTATAGATGGTCACTGATCGCGGGTAGACTCCCGGGACGAACGGACAATGAAATCAAGAACTATTGGAACACCACTCTGGTAAAGAAAGCTGAAGCTCAACCGTCTTCTTTTCCATCCCAAAAGTCACCTTCAACAAAGTCCAAAGGCAAAAGGATCTTGGCCTCCGATGGCTACTTCAACGTCATCGTCAGACCCCAACCTGTGCGAGCAAAGCCGACATGGTGCACCTCGGTGCTAGCCCCGGAGACACTGTACGAAAACAGCCCCCTGCTTAAATCAACGAGTGACATTCAGGATTCACGAATTCATAAGGCTCGCCATGAATGTGCTGGTGAAATTCGTCTCTTGAACTTTGACCGCAATGTTCATTTCCAAGGAGAGCAAGACCATTTTATGGGAAATATGCTCGGAACTAGTGATAATGTTGCACCTAGTAGCGAAGGAATGTTCTTACAGAGTTGGACGGGGGGTGTTTGTGCAAAAGAGGACACGTTAGAGCCTATTCCATTTGTGCTTGATCCTGAGGAATGGCCATCATGTTGTGTAGTGGAGGATTTCATTTGAATTAGAGCTGACTTTTGGGGTACCTAAATTAATGTCTAATAGGGCTTTGAGCCCTCAGAAGGTAAAACTTAAAATTCATTTTTATTACATTAATCGTCTCGAGATGCAAAAAAATTTTCAATCGCATTTTTAGCTTAACAAACCATCCGAGGTGGACAACTTTTCCTAAGTAATACTCTATGTAGAAAGACCTATTCTATAAAGCTGTGTAGAGAATCCGTAAATTTTAACTAACAACTTTTTAAGAAATTACTATGAGTAATTAAATAATGGATCGGAAAAAGATTATCAATCATGAAATAAATAGGAAAAAAGCCATCAAAATTCCTAAATTATGCCCACTATAGCATATTTACCATATACTTTTTCTAGGACACAAAAAATCTCAAATTTGTATCGACATCACACATTTACCTTCAGTCAAGGTTTCGTCAATAAGTATCATTAAAAATCTACCTATATGGACATAAGAAAGCAAACGACATTGACATGGCGCGCACAACTTGATTGAAATAAAAACGACGTTGTTTTAGCTAAAAAATCATTAAACGGAACCTTCATTGAGGGTAAATATATCACATAGGTACAAATTTTTTGGGAGGGTTTTATGCCACAAGAAAAAAATCTAGAATAAATGTGTTAGAGTGGATATAGTTTGAGGTTTTGATTTCGCAAAAAAGAAAAAAGGTTAGATAAATGTATCACAATTGGTATTATTTTGGGTTTTTGTGGCTTTTTAAAAAAGAAGTATTACCTTTGCAAATTACTCAATTTCGCATCTTAGGCGATCAGGTCCGTGCGATTCGAATATTAGGACACAAGTCACGAATCTTGGACAAGATTCGATCCAAGTACATCCATCCAGTCGAACGTTAATCCCGTGTCCTAGAATGCACGAACTCTGTCCGCTCACTTGAGAAGAATCCAAATTGGAGCACCAGTCTGGAATCTTGCAATTATATGATTTTGAAGTGTCGTCTTCCTTAGACTTCTAGACTTTTATCCCACCATCGGGCGATGTTGTTAATGCCCTAATGGGACCAAAGCGTCTCTCATCGAGCCAATTGTGCGGTGGAGAAAGCCCTCACCCCCAGAATTGATCCCTCCAATTATCGATTTTTCCGTACAATTTTTAATGGTTCCAATCTGAGAATTTAAGGCATTAATTGGGAATAGATTACGTTATTCGTAATTTCATATTGAAGCGACATAAAATATACTTTAAGATTATTCAACCTAACAAGTTTTTTTTACTAAGAGCATGCATATTACTAATGCTAACCCTATGATCGAGTAGCCTTTTTTCCGGATTTGACAGATAGGTTGAAATCTGGCTCCAGATTTAACTTGATTCGTGGATTTGAGATTGCACACGTCAGGAGAGTGTGCCGTAGATATTTTGGTATCTTAAATTAAATTTAGTGCACTGATTACTAAAATTCTCCTTTTTGATATGAAAGTTTGAGAGATTCGGGAACAAAATTAAAGTAAATTAAAATCAAGTTTTGTCGACCGGAATTTGAAGAATTTCAAGGATTTCACCTTTCCTGGACGTAGAAGCCAAATTATGGTGTCAATTTGAAAGAACTTATCTGGATTTCAGATTTGCGCATAGATTCTTCATCCCCGACTTCAAAACAAGACTTTTCTGCATAAGCGTACCACGTTGGGCTGTATGAATCCAAACTAGTCTAACTTTTAGTCTCCTTAAGTTTCTCGGAAAACGAATTATTTTTAAAAATTACTTTTTAGAAAGTTATTTTTTAGTGTTGGGCTAAAATCTAAAACTGATCTGAAAAATATTTATGTCATTTGGATAAAAAATTGAATTTGATTTTCCTAACGCACTCTTTTTAATTAAATTTATTTTTATATATTTTTATATATTTTTATTTTTTATTTCATTACATTTAAATTGATATTATTATTTTTTGTTTTTCCCTCTTCTTTGGTTGGTAGCTGGCCTTGAGTGAGGCCTCGCCTCTCCTCACCAAATCTAGCAAGGCTTGGCCTCGCCTTGCCACAGGTCGGTGAGGTTGAGCTCATCGGCCTCGGTTGAGGCTTATCCTTACCTCGCTTGCGTGCGGTAGGACGTCGGACGCTGCTGTGGCCAATGATCGGTCGAAGAAGAAAGGAAAATATAAGATAGGACAAAAAAAAAATTTAAAAACAAAAAGAAAAGAGAAAAAAAATTAAAACTAAAATTTTAAATTTTTTATAAAAATAAAAGGAAAATAAAGAATTATATAAAAAAGAAAAGGAATGTGAAAGAGTAGAGGAACTAAAGATGAGGAAAAATATTTTCTTTGCTTGTGAAGTTATTTTTTTCCATGAGTGAAAAATGTATTCTTTGACTAGAATAAAATCCAAAGCTGAAAAATTTAAAAAATATTTTCCTAAATGTTATTTTCTATAAACAAACACATACACCCAAATTATCGCTTTAAACTTTTGAATGAAAATGTTGATCAGCTCATTGTTAAATCCCCTCCGATTTGTCTCCCTATATGAATGTACTGAATTTTGGTTGCGTCAACACCACTGCTGGCCCAATCATTATCAGGAAACCTAGGAAGTCAACAGGCACCACTTGGCAATTACCAAGTAGATAACGTGTTCACCAATATACCATGTCTCTGTTTTAGATAGAGTAGAAAGTCACCCCCACCAGATTAAGCAATTTCGTCTCTTTAACTTACAGAGCTAAGCACCATAAATTAGTCCATCTATATCAACTAGATGCGCAACCAATGGTACTCGAGGGAAAAAAAATTGCCACCTATAAACCAATCTATCCTGAGGAACTTATGTGCTTCGACGCCATTCGAATGCGGTGGCTTATGATTAAAGCAAGGTCCCGTTTTCTTCATTTAACCAAAGTCCCATTTTTGACCTATTGACTTCGGATTATTACTGTGTCCTCAAGATATGAAATTTCCAGAAGACAGTCCACACTGCCGAAAGTGTAAATCTACAAGAAAGTGCCACTCCTGGACCTTTCATTGAGTGTCTACGTCCTACCACGCAACCTTCTATTTTTCTTGCAACGAATTAATTATCAAGTGAGGTTTCACATTTGAAGTCGAAGAACAATACGATCATGTCACCTCAAGAGCCTAATTGGGGGACACTGGGACCCATCTTCTTGGTACAAAGTAGATAAAAATTCTGCAACCTTCCTTTCTTAATGTCTAAGATAAATTTAGAGACGGCCCGATATTTTGCTCTCTCGATATGCTGATGTATTTGAACTCGGGTCAACTTGTTATTTAGGTATGAATAAAGCTCGAAGTCGGTATATGAGAATACAGTCACTTAGGAAGATTTAAGAATTGCCTAAGTTAACATTATTGAGCTCAAACTCGCCTTCACACTTGATGTTTGAGTTGTCATGCTATTCCGAATGTAGCTCGAACTCGATAAGGATCTCGTTGAAGCCAAGCCATCTTCAGTCGAACAAGTTAATCTCATCTATCTTGGGTCTGCTCTGTATTTAATCCAGGCGTACCAATAAACACATGATTGTATTTCATTCGTTTTCACATCTAAAAAGTCAGTTGTTTGGGCAACTCTCGTAGGAATAATGTACCAGCACATAACAACGAAATTGCATGAGAAAAGGACATCTAGCGGTTGAAAATTGTCGAATTTAGAAAGATTTGACAAATTATGGCAAAGCATACTAAAGTGGACACCTGGAGGCCAACACCAATCTTGAGAAGCCCATCAAAGGAAAAGCCACCTAAACTTCTTTTATTAATCTGCCAGCAAAACCCCACTAACCTTCTTGCAAGGTAAACTTAATGAGATTGCAATGGATTGCTAGTTTGATCCTTTTTAATAAGTCAAAGTGATATTCAAGAAATCAGCAGAATTTTACAGTTCCATGCTGTAGAATTGCGATATTTATTCCGAGATGGTGAATTCGAATGTCGGTAAGAAAGAAAAAAATAATAAAAAAAAGGACCAATGACTTCTTATCCAAGTAAGTTGTTGGGAAAATTTATGAAATTATCAACTTTATTTGTAATAGTTGGTAAGTAAACTACTGCATATCTTTTCCGAGATGGTGAATTCGAATGTCGCTTTTGCTACTTTTGTGGAGAAAGCATCAAAATATTTTCATAAAAGTGTAGATAAGATATCGACAAGTTATCGACGAATCAAGTGAATTGAAACTTTTTCTTAAACAAAAATTACCAACTCTTTAAGAAATAGGGAAAGTGTCAAAAACGTCATAAACCTTTTAGTAGTGCTAATTTAGTCATAAACCTTTTGCATTGGTGCCAATTCAGTTCTGAACCTTTTGCATTAAATTAATCCGGCCAAATTTGACCTAAAATTCGATGATATGGACGTTGGTTGTCCTACGTGACACGGATGGCGTTGACGTAGATATTTTTTAATATTATTTTGACATTTTTAAATATTTTTAATAATATTTTTAATGATCGAGAGAAAAGAACAAGGAGAATAACCAAAAAATTATTTAAAAATATTAAAATATTTAATGATATTAAAATAATATTTAAAATGTCCACGTTAGTGCCAGCAGTGTCACATTGGATAACCAACATCCACATTGGCGAATTTTCAGCCAAAATTGGTCGGATTGACTCAATTGACACAAATGCAAAAGTTTAGAACTAAATAAGCACTAGTACAAAACATTTATACTAAGTTAGCACCAATAAAAATTTTACGACTGAATTGATACTAATAAAAGGTTTAAAACTAAATTGGCACAAATGCAATAGGTTTTGGACTCTTCTGACACTTTTCCCTTAAAAAATATACCGAAACACTGATATAAAGTTCATTTTTTTGTCTAAAAAAAACGTCAACTTTAGCATATGTGCAAATTATATCCAAAACCTTTTTTGTCTCATAAAGAACTCTCAATTTTTACTTTTGTCTTAATTCTACTGGCCCAGTAACAAAAAAAATCCCATCTTTAGCATATGTCCCATTACATCTAAATTTTTTTATCTCATAAAAAATTTTCAACTTTTACTTTTATCCTAATTCCACCACCGTCAACCTTCCGTCTCTAGTCAATGTTTGTTAAGCCTATGTGGCTCAAATTTTCTTGCCTAGCTTAGCAATGAATTTTTAAAATTAGAAAATAGTAGGTTTTACGGACAACGAGATTTGAGATCGTTCGTTCAAATAATCACATCTCCGCGTCTAGCCATTTTTTGGGCTATTGGGAGCCGGAGACAATCTGAAACACGTCATTTTGAGTAGCTCTATATCTTCTGGCAATAGGTAAGGTAATCGGATAACAAAAGAGAAGTTAGAGATTTTTTTTATATCAACTTTGTTGGTGTAACTTAGTAACAACGTGAAAATGCCACGTAGGATTAACAAAAAGTAATTATGGCCGGAAGGCTAGCGGTGGTAGAATTAAGATAAAAGTAAAAATTTTAGGAGGTTTTTATGAGATAGAAAATAGTTTGTGATGTAATTGGGATAAATGCTAAAGTTGGGGGTTTTCTTGAGTATTAGGCAAGTAAACTTTGGATAAAAGTAAAAGTTAAGATTTTTTTTTTTTTTTTGTATTTGAGCGGTAAAATTGAGACAAAAGTAAAAGTTTGTGATTTTTTTTTACAAGATAAAAAAATGTTTTGGATATAATAGGATAGATACTAAAGTTGATTTTTTTTTAAAAAAAAAATTGGTATTGGGCCTACGTTGTCCAAGAACTTGGTTATATTTTACCACCGACAGAGATGGCTATTTCCTATCTCCATTTTTAGTAAGCGTTGACAATGCGGTAACACAGTGAAGATGTGTAAGCAAGCTTCATCAATAGAAACCCACGAACCCACAACAAGGGCCAAGAACTCACAGAGCTCAACATGCCAGATCCAAAAGGCTCGATCTAGGAATTGCGTAACCGGGTTCATCGCCACTCTTGACTTCTCCATGTATGTTCAATGGCTCCCAAGAGATCTGCTCAAGTAGGGGTGTGCAACCAAATCAAGTTTACCCGGTATCCGGATCGGATCACCCGAAAAATAAGGTCGGGAATCGGTTTCCATTCAAGCCGGTCCGGGAACCGGTTCCAATTTTTGAGAACCGATTAGAACTGGTCCGGGAACTGGGTCTAGGTAAAAATCCACCCGGACCGGTTTATAGAACCGATTTTATATGCTGCTTTAAAAAAAAAATCCTAAGTGAAGTGACTAAGTCTTTGCCACAACCTTACTTTATGCATTCGTAACACACTCACCTCTAGGGGTGTCGCCGAGTCTTTACCGCAGCCTAAGTGAAGTGAATATATTTTCTGCACCGTTAGCTTTGTTTTCTTTTAAAGATGACTAAAAATAGGAAAACTGGGTAGACCCTGGAACCGTTGGCTTTGTTTTCTTTTGAGGATGACTAAAAAACAGGAAAACCGGGTAGACCCTGGAACCGGACCGAAAAACAGGGTCGGTTCCAAAATAGGTTCCAAGAAAAATAGAGTAGGGTCTCGGTTTCAAAAATTGGGAACCGGTTATAACAGGGTCGGGTTTAGGGTCTAGGTTTGGACCCGGCCAACCCGGCCCATGCTCACCTCTATGCTCAAGTGTTTGCTAGGTTGAGGTGAACTATCTTTTCAACGAAGCTAACCACTTAGGAAAATGACCGTGTTATGCTTACCACAAAAAAATGATTTCATGACCGTGTTATGCTAATCAACAGGGAAATAATCAAGGGATGCAACGAGCTTTTCGGCCCATCAAATTTGCCTAAATGATTTTTGACCCGTAGGGATGGCATAAGTTGGGCCAATTACAAGAGTTTCGTATCATCCGGTTGACCTATTAATATGTCACAAATTTTGTGAGAAGAAATTGTGTTTAATTCCTCAATAGTAAGTTTCTCTTGAATAGCAAAATCATGCCATTTAAGTAGGATAAGGGATTACCCGGTTGAATTGCGAGGCACGACACAACCTAAGTCGACCATCATACTGTTTGTGGGGATAGCAGCGATTCCGCACCGACATAAAATAGCGATTTCTTGCAATGTAACAAATCTGCTCGAGATATACCCATGTGAATATGAAAATCAAAGTAAAGAAAGATGGTCTTTCTAATGCCCAGATCTTTCACAGCACGATATTTGGTTGATCGATGTGCGGCGTCATTCAATAATAAAGATTTACCGTCTAAAGAAACTTCAATTGTTTAGGGGGGGAAAATAAGTCTTGGCATACCTCCTCCATCAGGGATTTTTACAAGAATCGCAGTCCTGATGGAAGATCCATTTGAGAATTACTATGATTTACAACAAATTCAAGATCACATGCTTCATCCAATTCAAGATCTCTCCTTGGGAGATACGTTCTACAGACTCCACACATCGTCCGAGGAACTATCGATTGAGAGCAATCGATAACACGAAGGACAATACCACCCACCCAAGCATGAAGTAACCCACAAGCCTCGTCGGCCCTTCATCCTCCGGTTCCTGCATCGCAAGCTTAGACTTTTAGCAAATGAACAATGTCAAAAAAAGTCATAGATCTATTGTATTGGTACCAATTTCATTCTAAAATTTTTGTATTTATGCCAATTCAGTTCCAAACCTTTTGCATTTGTGCCAATTGAGTTTATCTGATCAATTTTGATCGAAAATCACTAATGTAGATATCAATTGTCCTACGTGGAACAACTGGCGCTGAAGTGGCATTTTAAATATTTTTCAATATTTTTTTTCCTTAAATTTTCTTTTCTAGCATTTTTTTTTTGGATTAGGGGTCGGTAAGGGTCGCCGGCCAACCACTGCCTACCTCAAGCCACAGGCGAGGGGCGTCGCGGCCTCATCCAGTGCCGGCGAGTGTTGCCGGTAGGGGTTGGCCGAAGACCCTTGCCGACTCCCAATCCAAAAAAAAAATGCAGGAAATAAAAAGAAGAGAAAAATGAAAAAAATCGAAAAAGATTATTAAAAATGCCACGTCAGTGCCAATCGAGCCATGTAGGACAATCGATGTCTATGTTAGTAATTTTCAGTCAAAATTGATCAGGTTGATTCAATTGGCACAAATACAAAAAGTTTATAACTGAATTGATACCAAATAAAAAGTTTATGACTAAATTAGCATCATGCAATAGTTTTAGAATTTTTTTTACACTGTTCCCAATGAACTCGTTATGCATGTCGACATTTCATTCAAGATTATTTGAGCAATTTAACGTTGAACAAATCCGAAAACTAAAGGACTTTGCGGACAAATAAAAGAAACAGACAGAGCGAGAGAGAAGATGGGGCAGTTTGATCGAGTACCGGTGGGGGAGGAGATTGGGTAGGGGTCTGAGTGATGTCGGCCTCGAAAGGCCACATGTATCTGTCCGGCTTCTCACTCCTGTCCAAGCTCCAGTCATACAGTCTCCTCTCTTCCACTGATGACAGAATCCTGTACGACTCCTGTCCAAAACATGCAAACCCACAACATCAAATCGTCAACCATTACAATTTTTCCTGCATCATCTGGAATCGAACCCTCTCATCACTCACTTTGAGTTGTTCCAGTTTCTCGTTTAGCTCATCTTCTTCGAGTCCCTCGCTCTTCACTTCTTCAATTCTCTCCTTGTACGCCCCAGGCACCTGCTCGTTTCCAATTCAAACGGCCAGAATATGAACGTCATTACTCTTGACATTCTTTGAAAAGGGCAATCAGAGTGCTCGAGTCAGGCAAAGAAACAAGCACGCGGGAGGCAAAATGGACCTGATCGTAGGGGCATTTTCTTGGGAGCCCGAGCCTACCGTAATGATCCGCGTCCGTGATGGCTGCATTCTAAAACCAAAACCAATCAAGTTTGCGTCTTTACGTCTTCTTCGCGAACAAAACTCAAGCACGACACGGTTGAAACATCCCACGTAAAGACCCGAACTTTGAGTGGCTAAAGATGGAGCCTTTACCGATGCCGCGAAGGGCTCGTTCGACGTTGAGCGCAGAAATCAGAGAAGGGGGCAAGCCGGGAGCTTCGATGGAGCTTTCCGAGGCGTCGCTCTCTGTCGTCGTCGCTGTGTTGGTCTCAGGTGGGTTGTCGCCGGAGGAGCTCGCGATGAGGATCGATCGTCTGGGTTTGGTTGGGAATGCGAGAGCAGTGTTCAGCGGGAATGAGGAAGATGATGGAGATGGAGAAGGTCGACATGGGATGGATACGGTGGAAGTGGTGGACAGAGCCATTTTCGCTCACCACAATGATGGAATTTTTTTCCAATCTGGTGTTGCTAAAATTTCAGCGAAAGATGGAGAGGGAAAGAGAGGGAGACGCGCGATGGCCTCTAACCAGAGGAATGCTATCCGCATATGTAACGGAGGAGCAAAACAATAGTTTCATATTAGTAAAACTTTAAGTTCCCTAGTATGCAACAACGTCGTTGTAGTATAGTGGTAAGTATTCCCGCCTGTCACGCGGGTGACCCGGGTTCGATCCCCGGCAACGGCGTCTAAGTTCCTTTTTTTTTGTGGGGGATTTTGCAAAGGTAAGACGGCGCCGTTTTTGTTCGTCCTATTTGGACCTTCCTCGTTCGCCGGACGCCGAATGCACAGAGCGAAGCAGAGCGCAGAGAGAGATAGATGGGGCTCCGAAGGATGACGGGCTCGTCGTCGTCCCGGTCGGGCGACCCGGGTGCCTCGACCAGCGGCAGCGCGGAGTCGCCGCGGCGGTTCCCGCCGGCGGCTCAGCCGGAGATAATGAGAGCCGCCGAGAAGGACGACCAGTACGCCTCCTTCCTCTACGACGCTTGCCGCGACGCCATTCGCCACCTCTTCGGTACCCTCTCTTTCTCTCTCCTTCGACCCTTCGATTTTTAGGGCTGACTATTCGCCAGAACCAGTGTTGCTCTTCTCTGTTTGCTAATTGAAGTTAATTGCAATTCATGTTCAGGCACCAGAGTCGCTGTGGCTTATCAAAGCGAGGTCTTTTGATCTCAATCTTTTGGCTCTTTCTCGTTGTTATTGTTAGAAATTAAATTGCGCGTTCGAACGCTGATGATTGACGCTGTCTGTATCGTGCAGACGCACCTTCTTGGGCAAATGCTTTACTATGTGTTGACGACTGGTTCGGGGCAGCAGACGTTGGGCGAAGAGTATTGCGACGTCACTCAGGTTCGCTAATGGCTTAACATTGCTTGTGCCGGCTTTATGCGTTGTAGTTGAAATTTCATGGTGTTGCTTAGCCTGTAAGCTTAGCTTTAGCGTTTGGTGTGCAATAGGATGATTGTGATGTTTTTGAAGTTCTCTACTGGGGGTCCTTGGGTGACACTACATTCATCGATAGCTTGGGTGACACTACATTCATTGATAGAATTAGTGTAAACGTTGGTACTTTAGTTTGATAAATCGATGATATGGTACTTCTCTGTGTCCGGATCAGTTTCTAATATGGTCCTCCCAAGATTGATTCTTTTGCTTTTAGGTTGCTGGGCCTTATGGGCTTCCTCCGACACCAGCAAGGCGCGCCCTTTTTATCATATATCAGACTGCATTTCCTTATCTTGCAGAAAGAATAAGGTCAATTGACCTCCTTTCATCTGTTTATCGCATTGGTGATGCTTAAATCTTTACTAGGAACTAGGAAGACTGTTTGGCAAATTGGGAACTTAAATGGGGATTTTGTTTGCAGTTCTAGAGTTGCTTCACGTGGAATCGTACTGGCCGAGACACAATCTAGTGAACCGTATGAGAATACTGCTTTTGAGAATATTCAAGGTCAAACTTCCTTAGCCACTGGTAATCCATCTTCATCTGTGTCACGGGGAAATGGATCTGTTTTCGCAAGGTGGAAGAGGAGATTAGTCACGTTGTGGCTGGATGCTGTTCAGAGGTGGCCTTCGGTAATTTGAGTCCTAATTTTTTTTTTTTTAGGCTTATGAGAATTGTTTTGGAATGATCTGCGTTCTTACTGTTTGTGTTAGTGGTTTATTTTCCTCCTTGCGCAGTCATTTCTAGAAATCCTACTGGAAAGTGTAAATTTTGTGTCCGAAAGTATTGTGGACTGCATTAGATGACTGTATCACTTTTTCCTCAATGGATCTGGAACTGTGGGCTTATCATCTTTCATATTGGTATTGTTTGCTTCCCTTTGATTGCGTTCAGGTGCTTCCTGTAGCTCGAGAGTTTTTGCAGCTGGTCATTCGAACTAACCTCATGTTCTTCTACTTTGAAGGTCAATTCTTCTGAGGTCCGTCATTTGTGTCTGATATGCTTTCTTGTCTAACTTTTGCTTTCATGTTCTATCTATAGGCTTGTATTATCATATATCAAAACGAGCAGCAGGCATCAGATATGTGTTCATTGGTAAACCATCCAACCAAAGGCCTAGGTAGGGTATTGTTCTAATTTCAGGGCTTTTGTTATATCCAAAGGCATTGCTGATCATGTTACATGGGTGCATTACCCTTGGTTATTGTTCACTTTGTTCATGCTTGATGCTTGTGGGGTTAATCCATTCCCCTCTTTGACATAATCATTGTTTGTATCCACTTTGGTGGTTGGCTCGAGTTAGCTTTATGCTTTTGCTGCAGAGGATGAGGAAGAATGACAATCTTTTGGCAATATTTTTACCATGATTATTCTATCACCTTATAAAACACAGGCAGACCTCTCCTTTCTCCCCCTCTTCAGCTGTCCCCTCTGCAATTCACAATCTCAGAGGTTGATCATTTCATTCCGTTAAATTAGGCATCATAAAAAGGTGTATCCTGGTTAGGAGATAGATTTCAGTGACACAATAATCTCCAGCACTATAGACTCTGACTGCTTGTGGATGCTTTTGCATGGAAATAAAATGTTTTGTCTTTCTGGAGCATATAGCACTTTTCTATTCAGTCTAGCCAAATTTCATATTTGTTCCAGTTTAAGGATTACATGTCTTCAAATGTTACAGGTGCTCTCGACTCAAATATTTAAAGCTGATAAAATTCATTTTCTTGCAGATACCAAATATTGGGCATATTTCTTTTGATACAGCTTTGCATACTTGCTGCTGAAGGACTAAGGCGCAGCAATTTGTCTTCCATTGCGAGTTCAGTTCATCATACATCATTACGCACGCACCAAACTTCATCAGGTATATTTATGTCTCCTGAGATAATCCACAACATACTCATTCTCGTTCAGCAAAGATTTATTGCTAGATGACTGATCAGAATTTCTGTAGGCAAACGGTTTCTAGTTGTTCAAGCATAAAAGGCAAACCTTACTTTCAATTCCTTAAGTTTCCATGACAAAGTTGCAGTCCTTTTTTTCAATTCCTTAAGTTTTTGACAAAGTGTTTTTTTTTTTTTGGGGTTTTTGGGGGGGGGTTTTCAAAAAGTAGCAGTCCCACTTGACAAAGCCTAATTCTTTCTGGAATCAAATTGATAATCTTTCTACTGTCTATTGGGCGTAGGGGGAGGTTTGCCTGTACTAAATGAGGAGGGCAATGTGATATCACTCGATCATGATAAAGGAAATTGGCTCACAGATTCTTTGACTTCGGAGGTACTTGATATTTCAAAATTTTTTAATTCAATTTCTCCATCATGGTATGCATTTTCTTATCCAGTTTCCATCTCCTCCTCCTCATCGTTACCGATAAATCCATCAACAGATGCATACATACATATGCTATACATACTTACATGAAACAAATCTTTTGTTTCTTACAGCATGCATGTCATACCAGTTTATTACTGTACCCTAATCTGTAGGATGTAGAGCTCCATGACTAGAGGTTGGCTGTATTTGATGGTGCCACTGTGGATAGTCCTTACTGATGGACAAAAACCGTCATCTGGTCTTCTTGATATGCTTGAAATCCCAACATATGTTCCGAAAAAGAGAGATCACAGAAAACATAAGCATGTTAGGTAGCTAGTTTCGTCTTTGGATTTGTGTCGTGACTTATATCTTGTGAATGGTTGATGGACAACCGACATTATTGCCTGTCCCTTACACCTTGTTCTCTCGTACAGCCTCAAGGAGTGACTGCGACAAGTAAATGTACATTGTGCCTTAGCCATCGCCAATACCCAACGGCCACGCCTTGTGGTCATGTATTCTGCTGGTACTTCCTCTGCATGACCCGAATTTTCATTTTCCTTTGTGTTTGCACATGTGCTCCTCTCTTAACCGCGATTCTCCACGTACAGGAATTGCATTATGGAATGGTGCAACGAAAAGCCTGAATGCCCTCTCTGCCGCACTCCTATTACTCACTCAAGCTTAGTCTGTCTGTATCATTCGGATTTTTAGTCCATTTGAACTGTATTTTAATCTTTAGCTGGTGGAAAGTATAAGAAAGAAGGAAAGCAATTTGCCTCGGCGGTACATAGGCTGCGAGCGGTGAATTTCTCGTGTCCATGTCTCATATTAAATGTTGTAATTCTATCCTCCTAAGCTGCTGAGCGTGGCCATTAGAGCTGGGGGCCGTCAATTTTCTCATCATGTAATTTTGGTCTCCCTCTTTATACTTATCTTAGGAACAATGGTCGGATGCTGTACATTTAGTTTTTTGGGTTTCACCAAAGGACTTTATCCAAGTCTCTATTTGAATGTCCTTAGCATCCAGAGCCACGTTTTACTATGAATTTGAATTATCTTTCAAGTCGTAAGATGCGCATAGCATCGGCATGCGAAGCTCAATAAATCCTCCTTTAAAGAAAGACTACAGTGTGCAAGGGAAAAAAAGGTTGCAAATATAATCGACCATCTTTGATTTGTTTGAGACGTCAATTTAACAAGACACGTTGTGATTAATTCGTATATGACACGAATTGGCACATCTTCATCGTTAGCCAATCATTTCATTTTTAAAATGGAAATTGTGAGATTTCCTGAAAATACGAATCGATATCGATCGCAAATTGAGCTTGTGATGGAGAATTGACAGAGATCACAAATTTAAGGGGAATACTAGGTGTGCTTATCATGGAGCTTGTTGATCTGCCAAACTCAATGCTCGATTGCTTGACGAGCCCAAGAGGTCATTGCCATCAGATTGAGTGGGTTATCGTTTCCATTAATTGTTCAATTAAATTCATTTTCTTTGCTGTCGACAATTTATGTTCAGATATGTTCATCAAAAATGAAAATATTTTCCTTCATTTGTCTTGTAAGTGATATTGCCGATTATTTTTAAGAAAATATTTTCAAATAATTCATTTTTTGCTGGAAAAAGGAAAAAAAAACAGAGCTTAACCCTTGTCTCCAATGAAGTATATAGTTAGGCTCTGGAACTCATTCGAAAATCCAAATAAAAATTTTCAGTTGAGATTGCATTAGACTCGAACCGTTTCAGCACCCGGCCCAAATCCCAAAAAGCCTGGACTGGCTCGGCCCGCTTGTTGATTCGGCCTTCGGCCCGGTCGGAGCTTTACCCATAACAGATCCCTTTAGCTCTAGAACCCGCCATTAAGGCATTGAGCTGAGCGTGCATGAACTCCTCGAGCAGTTCATACTTGGTGCACTAATGGCGTGATCATGGGAAGCGTATGATATACATATACATACATATACATATATATATATATATATATATATATATATATATCTAAATGTTGCGTTGTATGTGCAACGGACATGCAACTGCGAGCAAAGTATAAGCACACTCTTATTTTTAAGTTGCGAATTTAAGTAGTGGCATGGTACTATTAAGTCGCAGATTTAAGTCATGGCAGGGATCAAGGACCATTTTTGTGGGTTGCACAATATTGCAATGCATTAAGCCTTCTTTTTAGTTAGTTATTCATTTGTTCATTTATTTAATTTTTTTCACGCTCTTGCCCTTTTTTTACCAAAAAACACAAGACTAATTCATCAACAAAAATTCAAGGGTAGCGCTATTTTCAAACCATTTTGGCTAAGACACTCACTTTTTCAATCAACAGGCCGAAATACCCTTCTCTCTTTTCGATTTATTGTTTCTTTTCTTATCAACCTAACCAACATAACTGCCTTTATTTACGTATTTTCTCTTTAAAATTATCAATTTCACAGTATAAATGTCAAATTACACCCAATAAAAATCATCTTATGGTGCATCACGCTATCATTTTTCCTAAAGAATGTCATGATTTTTAATTTATGGTCTAATGCTTTTAATTACAGAAGTAAAAGGTTAGAAACTTTTCTAGTTATAATGGCTTATGAACACACAACTAACATTTTAATTTTTTTTTTAATGAAACAGTTTGAAGGAAAATTTATTTTCAAAGTTGAAAATTGAAATTCAATCTAATTGATATTTATTACTTTCTTCATAGCAAGAGTTGAACAACACCGAGTTTCATTTTTTTTACCTTTATGTGTTTAAATATGTTTGACATTTGATCATGCTTTTAACAAATTAACATTTTCCATATTTTGATCAATTTTTTTTTCCATTTATATCAAGATTGGCTAAATATTAAATCAAATTATAGTTTTCGACATTGAAGTATTGTTTCACTCACATTATTCGAAAATTAGGGCAATTAATTGCATGTTCATAAATTGTCATAAATAGAAATCTCTTGTAAATAAAAATATGAGACCATACATTAAAATTAGCAACATTCTCTAGGTAAATTGATATAAGATATGCTAAATTGATATCTTGATTGGTGTAATAGAGCATTTGTATTATGAAATTAATGATATAAATAAAGGTAATTTTGTGGATTAGCCCGATAAAAAAGAAATAATAAAATGAAGAGAGATGAGGGTATTTTGGCAGGTTAATTAGAAAGAAGGAGTGTCTTAGCCAAAGTATGAGAGAAAATTGCGTCAGCCAAATTCAAACTGTCAACAACCTCATTTTATTCTTTTGTTCACTATATATTTACGATTTGGATTTCGAGGTCCGCTTTCCTAAATTGTCCCGGCGTTAGGTTTTACAGTCAAAGTAAATGGAAACTACACAGCACAAAATGATTACTAGGACAATCAGGGTATAATAATTCACATCATTAAATAACATGAATAATCATTTTCGAGATCGAATAATTTAGTAGGGTCAGTATACCATAGTATGAGCTGAATCATTTACATGTAAGGTTTGTTTGTTCCGCCGTTGAAGCCAAATCGGCAAATTCTATCAACTTGAATTTGAGTAATACACTTTCAAAAGTGAGACTTGATGAGAGTAAATTATGAATGCACATTACGTTGGAGATGTACGGTAGGTCTTTAGGGCAGAAGTGTTGCTATTTGCGCCCTAAGACGTTAAAGGCAAAGGAAGGTGGAAAAAAAGTCTGCGTCGAGGATGATGGAATTGCACCCCTTGAGATGGGTGGTGCTGCAAATCATATCTTGAATTTGTACGGGGGTAAAATCACATGTGCTACTCTCTTCCCCCATTAGCCCTCGGATTCAAAAGAATCAGACAAGACCAGGTGTTTGCTCTTGAATGGCAGAAGTGGGAAGACACTGAATGTGGGGGAATACTGCTTGTTCTTTTTAATGTCTGTGGATTGGGAAAGGTTGGGAAAAAACTCAGACAGCCACTGAGGACGAGACAATCTGTGATTGTTTGCATACAGATATTCAGTCGCATTTTCTCTATCGACAGTTACTCTTGATGGACCCAAAAGGCGAGCAC
This sequence comes from Psidium friedrichsthalianum, assembly GCA_019149425.1. Taxonomy (NCBI): domain Eukaryota; kingdom Viridiplantae; phylum Streptophyta; class Magnoliopsida; order Myrtales; family Myrtaceae; genus Psidium; species Psidium friedrichsthalianum. The sequence goes on from JAGVVM010003196.1 coordinate 40,258, forward strand.
AGTTAGCTCCATTGAGAGAGATAGCTAAGTGAAGACCATGGCTACCTCCTCCTCTTCCTCCTCCTTCCTTCCTTCCTTCCTTCTTTCTTTCTCTCTCTCTCCACCCGCCATCTCCGCCCCCACCACGAATGGTTCCGAGGTCCAAATTGTGCGCTATTCATCGGTGGTAATAATGACGATCATATCAATAAATTTTTCAGTTAAAAATAATTATGCAAAGGAGAGAAATGTACAATTTGTATATATTTGGATGTATATACTAATGAAGAATATGCCAGCCTATTTGTGGGCTTTCTTAGATAACTATTCTAAGATCATATCCTAATCAAGATACCCAAAAAGAGATACACATGTAATATATGTGCAAATTTGATAGATACGGACGGTCAACGGAAATATCATAATTATCTCTAATATAGTAAAAGATTCTTGAGAAATTCATGATTATCTCTAACATCTTCCCTCAAACTCAAGGTGACTAGTCACTTTTAAATATGTCCATGCTTACTACTAGGCAAGACCAGACTAAGTGTGAGGGTCTTAAGCTTTTAGAACAGCTGATAGCGGTTTTAATTTTTTTTTTTTATTAACATGTGTTGGGAGAATGGCCATGGTATTCATGGTATTCACTTAGCTATCTCTCGATGGTGCATACGAGTATATAAGATATGAGATGGCCAGGCATGGATGGAAGACGAGGAAAAGAAAGAAAGTGATATGTGACTCATACATGTACTTATAAAATGAGCTTGGGCTCTCCCAAGTTTATACCTTGCGCGACATTAGATTTTATCTTTAGTACTTTAATAACCTAAAGAATTCTAGAAGTCACATTAGCCTTTCGGGATCAGCTAGAATCCAAACAAGATACTAGAGCTTTATCTCGTTTCCAACACAAATAGAGATTTCTAAGTCCCGCGACTTGATTACGTTAGGGCTGCAGTTAGTTATCTGGATTTTTAATTAAGATAGAACTGAATAGAATAAGATAAGAAATTCAAGGATTTTTGTTATAGCATATCTATTGTTTGATGAGCTATGGACATAAAGACAAATAAATAGGGAGAAGGTGTAGCTGGGATTGATTTTATTTTGCTGAAACATCATAATGCTGTAAACATTTTTCAATGATGAGTTATAATAAGTGAGTTATTGTCGAGCAGATATTTGTGCTATCTAAATTCAAACACAACATCGATTGAGTAGACCTAGTAGAACTGGGGATCTTGTTTTGGAGTTGGATTCATTGAGAATGACCTATTGACCTTGCTCGTTGTCTTGCCAAGTAAGTAAACAAGTGCTGAATAATGAAATTATTTAGCCTCTTTTCACAAACTAAAGATGCACTCATGTAAGTTGTCCAAGAGAACTATCTTGAAAGTCGATGATCAATATTGAGTTCTTCATAACATGTCAAGATCCCTTTCAAATGTTGAAAAACATTTAAAGATCAAGGGACATGATCTCATATTATGCCAGACTATCAATTAAAAAGCATGGTCGTCGAGATACCCGGCTTTGTTCCTAGAGAGCCCAGCCTGGCACTACTAGAGATACAGCCACACTTGATGGTCGCCGTCGTTGGAGAGGTGGAAAGATGACTTGATGTAGAGGAGAAACGATGGTTGTGGAAAAAACCTAATTCTCCTCGTGAGAAATCCTGTCTGAATCTATCTCTCCCTCTCCCTTATGATATTTTATTCGACCTATATTCCCTTTATCCTATCTTGGATATTTACCAAATACGGAATATGATAAAACATATCATATCTTGATTTTTATCTTAATGACCAAATGTAGCCTAAACGATTTATCCTAACTATTCTAGAAGTGAAAAGAACACATATTGTATTTAAAAGCGTGTAATTAAACACTTGAGAATTTAAATAAATTCAAAGTAAAGCATGAGAAATAAAATCCGATGTTCATCGAGCAATAAATATACATGGCATTGTTCTAAGGCCCAAGACGGCAACCCCACGAGCTAAATTCAAATTCAAACGTGCATGAATTTATACTAGGTAAAAAGCATTATTCGCGAAAATGATTATAAAATATCATAAAATAAAAATCCTCAAAGTAGGAAAATGACTCTAGAAAATTAGGAAAATTTTAGAATTGTCATTTCTCCCTTAACATTGTACCAATCTACCCAAAAAAAAAAAAATTCCCACTTTTTCTGCCTTAAAATGACACGAACCGTTTTAGGGTTACAAATTCCAAGAGGCCCGCACCAGGTCGGCCCGTTTGTTGATCGAGCCTTATTCCGGTTCGAAGCTTTATCAAAACGGATCCCTCTAGCTCTAGAACCCGCCATTAGGGTTTCGAGCCGAGAGCATGGATGAAATGCTCGAGCCGACGATGCTCGAATCCCAAAGAATCTCGCTCCTGTCCTCTCGGCCAGCCCGGAACTGCGCAATGGCGTGTCGTATCAGCGAAGGAATGATTTGACTTCTCCTCGGATTTTGTACTTGCTTGTGAATATCGGTGAAGGTGTGGTTCCTCAAGTTGATGATAGTCGCTGACGATGGTTTGGAATGATTTGTTGAGTTTCAATTGATTGAGGGTTCGTGCTTGATGGATTCCGCGTTCTCACTTGAATGTTTCAGTCCGTAGAATTCCCATTTCCCTGTTCGTGAAGGAAAAGCTCTGATTTTTTTGCTTGCGTTATTGTGCTTGCGATGCTGTGATTGATGGTTGAATCTCTTATCCCGCAAATGTCATCTTTACAGCGAGTTGGTTTTATTTTAATTAGTAACAATCTCGTGTCTGAGGATGACGATATCTAGTATTACCATCCAACTTCGGTTCTTGTTGAAATGGTTCTTGTCCATTGCAACAGGAAGATTGGATGGTCAAATTTTCTGATGATGTAATAGAGGTTGTCCTGTTATTTGTGATAGCATCTACTTTTGTTTTTCCCTTTGGTTTCACTACATTGCCTCGGGAATTTCGTAGAAATGCTTACATGAACAGCGGGAGTTTGTCAGGCTTCCTGCTGTGCACACAATGGCCTGGAGTTTGGAATAATCTCCCACATAATGATCAGATACTTATCTCTTTCCATTGCTTGCGCTGTTTCAGCTAGAACCCGTTTGATAGTGATAGGCTCTCTTAGCGTCCGTGATTTGTGACGTGAGACTATTTCTCTATCCCCCCTTTTTTTTCCCCCATTGTTCCCTCCACTCTCTGCACTGCTTTCATGTTTAATAAGCATTGCAATTTGAGCATTTCTTTTGGGCACCCTTTTCTTTGTTGTGGTCATGGGGGCTTTTATTGCAATGTTCATATATTACCCGTGGGGGCCTGTCTGGCTTCTTGTGCTAATCCAAGTACTTGGAGTTTGGAATGTGCTCCTACATTTTGAATTATTCCCCATTGAATTAAGCTTATTTTCAGTATTACATGCTATTGCATTATCATTATTATTTTTTCTTGTGTAATGTTTGGTTTACACAAATTAGCCTGGATACACATTCGAATTTAAAAATGAAAAACTTGTTGAAAAACTTTCCACAATCTTTGTATCTGTGTGACATGGAATCATGTTACATTCGGCGATGGCCTTATACAAAGTTTTTAAGATGAGGGGAGTTATATAAAGGCATTTTTATTAAATTTTCTGCTCATTTACCGCTCTTTTTCGTGAGTACAGGGATCAGATGTTCACCATATTGTGCTTGCTGCAACGTATTGATGTTCATGGGCAAGGCTGAACATGAAATGGCATAATGTAAGGTATATCTGAGAGCTCCGATTGCTGCCTTCGTTTTTTACCCACATCCTGTAATTGTAGTGACTCCTCTTTTACCAGGCTATGTGAGTGTAAACCTCCATGCTCAGCTTGCCAAATGGTTTCTAGGAGTACATCTTTCTTAGACAGGTGAGCTGATTTGCTGTTTTGCACTACGTTGTCTTGTATTTGTCACCACGCCCTGTCCACTACGCTTTGTGGGCGCCTGAAGGCTGACGAATATTAGTTTCCGTCATTATTTCCTCCTATTTTAAAGTATGTTCTTTTTCAGGTTTTCCCTGTGAGCGCCATGTCCTCGGATTTTTTGGGCTAAAGTCTCAGAGCGTGCTTGTTCTCAAGGTCATGATTCTGGTGCCATCAAGGACAGATGGGTTCCTCCCTACTCAACTACCACCATCTCCCAACAGAGATTTAGAGGATTCCAGTTTGCTTTAGGACCAAGACACCCTCTCAGCCAATCAGTAGTGTGGTGGTGAAGTAAGTAATCACAAGGCGGGACTGAATTTATTCATGCTCGAGCGTTTCTTTTGTGGGAAATGCTTGATGAAGCTTGGTGAATTTCTCGTGGCTATGAATCGCCACAATTGATGGAGACATCTGTATCGAGCGCTTGTGAATGTCCAATTTAGATAGAACTGTTTGAGTGCTTTGGTGGTCAATTTGTATGGCCGTGTCGTGTTAAACACGATTTTCGAGTGATAGGGTAGAATGTTATTGGCTCCTCTGCTCGGGAGGGATTAGAAAGTTAACGTTGCTTTCTTTGGAAGGGTAATCTTAACGAATGGTCATGACTTGTGATAAGCCTCCTCTTTTTCTCGGTCGCTATGTATCCAAATCAATCAGCTAACCGTTCTAGTAGGACGTGGTTCTTGCTACACAAAACATGACCACTTTCATGCTAAAGGACAGACGTGTCGACATGCAACATGTCCTGAACTTGTTCAGGCGTCGATCCTTAATGAAGATAAACTAATCATGTGGCTGCTAAATCCCGCGAAGCAATTGTTAGAATGCACCATTAGCGATTATATTGCCATTCCGAGTCGTCTCTTCCCATTGTTTGCGTTGTTTCTTGCGGGCGTCTGTTTGGCTCACGGCTGCCGTAGAATTTCCGTCATTTTAGTCTTAGCTTATCTATGGTACCGCAAAAAGTCGTGCCTGCAGATGTGAGAGCACGCGGATGCACACTTTGAACACGCCTTTTTCCTGGTGTCGAATCGGCTCATTGAAAGCGAATCTTGAATCCGTAATAGACGTACGTAAACTATTGAAATGAGCCAAATGAGACTTGCTTTCGAGATTTTTTTTCTCATTCAGTGATGAGCAATGACAACTATCTTTGCTCGCCCATCATTATGCGCCTGTCTGGCAAGAATAATGTCAAAACCATCATATGTTTGCGAATCATGCGTGCTTAGAAAGTACTTCATTCCCCAGATTGGATTACTGAAGATCATAATTTTTTTCGTGTCGGGGCAAGACTCTTGAGGAGCCATCGACGACTCACGAAACAATCCTTCGTCGGTGGCGGTAAAATGGTGAATCTTGCGATATCGCTTCATCATTAGATGCTTATACGAAATTTCAGCAGAAAGGGAACCGACCAAGAATGTCAAATGAGACCATGGAACATTGGAAAGCAAAGCTTTCGCAATGGTAGCATGCATCATCCCCCACCATGTGAAGTGTTAAAAAGTCCTGAAAACGATTTGGGTGCCGTGATTTCTACATCTCCTGAATCTTCATCGTGCTCACGAAATCAACTCGCAACTTCCTTTCTTCTAATTCTGTGGTCGCCTTTTGGCGAGCGAATCTCAGCCCGAGATACCAATACAACTGGCGCAACGACTTTGTTAGGCAATCGTCTTCTCCTTGAGATCGACCCGTGCTCCTCGAGCATTTGACGCGACGTCAAGCTCTCGATGTCAAGATCGAAAACCCCGCGAATGGACTAGACCGCCCAGCCAGCCAAATCCTGATCGCTGTGTTACATCCTATCAGATAAAGCGCCCTCTTCCAATCCACCCTCTTTCGCAAACACCCACAACTCGTCGCCACCACTGAAGCTGAGAGCCCGGGCATTAAGCACTTGTATGCAAGACCTTTTAACAGGATCACCAAATCCATAATACGCAGAGATTCTGCGTGCGTGATGTTGGGAGAACCAAACGGCCAACCCCTTGCGAGCGCACACGCGCACACCACACGATGGAAAAGGAGATGGACTTGTCTCTCTTGTCCCCTCCATCCTCCCTTCCCCCGGGACCGCCTTTGCTGTTGGATCATCTCGCTGTTTTGGCTCACAGCAATTTAGTGGGGACTTTGCACGCTGGCTTCGGATGTGGCTGAGAATGTTCGGACCACCCCCCATTTTCTATGTACTCTTGTCCTATGAGAGTAGAAGTGAAGACGGGCGCTGTTCTTATATTAAAATATGTATTTTTGTTTCTCTTGTGACAATAAGCCATCATGCTTCGAGTGGGCAACTATGTTGGGGAGTGGAAGAGAGTCGTTTTCCTCAAAATGTCTTACTTCTAGTGAAAGTAGTTAATCCATAGTGAGAGCTACTAAGATTCTCTCTTATCTTTTGAAGGGTTTTGTCAGGATTACACTCACTCATGATTATTCACTTGGGGGTAAACACCATTTCTCCGACGTTCTCCGGGCATCTGTGGTGTTGTGTGGAAGAAGAACTTGATAGGTTAATTATAGGTTTTGTATTTTTTAAGTCTGGTAGGTCAAATTGGCGATGTGGGTAAATCTTAATCCAAGTCTATTATTGTGATGCTGACGATCGAAGTTGAAGTGATCAAATCGAGATGTGTATATCGAATCGAATCGTAAGTTTCTGATTTGTCAATCGAGAATCTAGTCGGACCATTAGAGTGCAAAGTACTTAAAATCAGTTTTTTTTTTTTTTGGCCATGGATATTTATCAAGTGGACGTTGACCAAAAAAAAAACAACATTTCAATTTTACAGGTGATAGTATAAGTTACAAATATTTTTTTCGGGAGATGGGTGTGTTTGTGGGGGGGAGAGAAAACTTGATTCGAAAAATGTGATATCTTTCTTCATAAGAATGCATAATTTCCTTTTTTTAAATATAGATACAGTCAAGTATAAAGTACATATTTCATTTGTTGTGTCATTTACCGTTGATTTACTTCTTCTAATCATTACCGTAGCTACCAAAATGAATCATACATCATAAAATTCGATAGAATCAAATCATGATAAGGTGACAAAGTTGAATCGATTGAATGGCGTATAGAAAGGTATGACTCGATAAATTTGGTCAATTCGAGATTAGCAGATTCACTTAATAGACACATATCCCCAAGGCCTGGAATTTCATCGAATCATACAACAAGAACCACAATCGTATGATCTCGGTAGCATGCTAATGAGTGTTCGTGTTTACAGTTATGTGATTTAAGTATAAATAATCTCGGTAATCATCGATCGCGCTGGCAGGTGAATCTTTTGAGATCAAAAGTTAACAAATCAAACAGCACACACCCTCGATATCTTTCATGATTTTGTTTTCTCTTATTTTTGGTTTTTCCTTTTCATACTGAGATAGTCCAGAGTGGAAATTTCAACTTCAAGCCTTTTGAGATAACGAAGGAGCCGGGCACAAAAATGGGCGAGAGGCCTTCGGAGAAGGTGTGTTTGACCACCTGTTGCGAAAAGAGGAATGGTAAAAATGCTTTGACTCAACCATAGCACGGCACGCCCATCCTTGGAGTATAAAAAATCCAGGCTTGGCTTTCAAGGAAAAAAAACAAGTGATAAAGTAAAGGGGGGGTGATTATTTTGCCGGTTTGTTTTGACCCAGCCGCCCTATCCATGAGTATTGAGGAAAAGAAAAAAGGTGTGCGGTAAAAAGGGGGTTTTCGTGCACCACGGTTTCCCCCAATACAAGAAGTGTGTGTGAGCATCTCAAAAGAGCACTGTCCGTTTGGGGGCGCTCGCGGGACACTTGGCCCACGCACTCTATGAAGGATGCGAATTTCAGAGGGCAATAGATCAACAAATTTAGCTCATGTACCAGGTCAAAAAAAAGGCGCACCCAAAAAGTCCATCTATTATTACTTTTTCGCAATTCAAGCCCGGAAAACTCTGCCATCAGTGGGAGAAAAGATAAATAGAAAAAAAATAAAAAAAAAAATATTAAAATTAAAGAAAATATAAAATAAAATGAAATATAAAATAAAATTATAATGTCAAAGCACAACGCAGGAGGAGAGGAGGCGGGCGAAGGGGAAGGAAAGCGGGGGTGTAGAGGCGAGGATCGAAA
>JAGVVM010003197.1:0-26667 GCA_019149425.1 Psidium friedrichsthalianum
ACCTGACGACATATTCCAAGAATCGTCAAAAACAAATCAAACAAGTATAAAACGGGAGTTTCTAAGCGTGGCTCTGATACCACTTGTTGGGTTTCTAGCGATCCCGGCACTTGTCACATACATGAACAACATGTCATACATGCAGTAGAAGAAAATAAATTCAAACGGCGCGCTAGATCATCTTAGAAATCCTCATATACTTTAATAAAATTCAGACTTTCTAAAGCGAGTTTAGAAACGTACCTGGACAACGAAGGTTGGATCGGCTTTGCTTCTTTGCCCTCGAGCCCAAGAAGTGTCAGCTCTCTAGTTCAGACACGCCCCGATATCGGTACGACATTGAAGACGGAGATTTCGGAGAAATGTACCCTAGGATTATGCTAGTAATTCTTATGGTGTCCTTAATTCGAACCCTTCGTTTTCAACCAATGGAAACACAACTTTGTGTATCCGAATTGATTGATTCTCAAGCTCACTTTCTCATGAAATTTGGGCACGTATATGTATGACTCTCTCACGTTTTTAACCTCTTGAGTATGAGCCCCTAATGCTATTTATAGAGGGTTAAGAGAGGGAAGATGAGGGAGGGGCGGTATAAACCGCCACTCATTAAACCTCTCACGTGGCCGCTAATAGGGGACCGCCACGTGGGCTGCCAGCTGGCTCACGTGGCCACTGGAGGCTGGTCCAAGGCAGGTCAAACCGCCTTTGACCAGCCACGTGGGCCCATCCATTGGGCGTGGTCAAAGGCGGCAATTTTGCCGCCTTTGACCAGCCGTCGCCCGATTTTGGCCACCCATTTGAGCGGCCCAAACGGCATCGTTTTCGGCAGCGATTCTCATCCACGGGCTCTAGACATTCTAAGCTTCATGTCCCTCGAGTTCGTATCAAATCACATCATTTGATGTGCTAAACATCTTTGTCAAACGGATAGAAAATTCTATCCTACTTTTTGACATTTTTCTAGAGGATAACTTATTTCTTATTATTTTCTTGGATAACAAACCTTATCCAACGATGATGCAGGCATGATGTAACCATTACATCATCCATAACATCATCATGATGTCATGCCTATGTCATCTATTTCGTCTTTTAGTGAGCTTTAGAAGGAGGAAACAAATCCAATCCGTTTTAACTCCTTTTGACTATCCAAATAGTCCTATCGCATTCTCGCGATCCCGTCTTCGTTATGGATGTCGCCAGATGTTGGTTAAGGCATGTGACATCTTCTAGGTTCACCCCTGAACTGGCAGTGATATTTCTCAAGGAATTGATCGTCCAAATCAATACTTAGATCCCACAAACCGTGAGTGATGTCTAGCAACATATCACGTTACCCAGTCAGAATGAAGTATGAAGACAATGTGCCCATGTCCAGATCAATATGATGGCTATAGATATCTGAGTCAAACCCATAGATTCGATCTATATGCACAAATCTATCTGACATGCATTCAGCGAGACTCTTCTCGACTTCTGCCTTGGCCAATGACTTTCTAATGCATCGTCACCATAGATCGCATAGGACATCAACCTCATCTAATGAGGAGACAGATCCTAACTATTGCCCACGCCTGTGACTTCGTATATGGAGGACTGTGACCATCATGCACAGAGGCGGATCAATGATCGGCCAATATCGTACCTGTGAACCATAGCCTTCCAATATATAAGCCAGCATCGTGGCTTAGGTCTGAGGACCACTAACACACAAAGCCAAGAGCGATTAAGACATTGACTAAGTACGAAACCTCCATGTTAGTCAATCGCTCTTTCGTTACGTTCAGTGGATTCGATCGAACTCGTTTCGATACGAACACCTGTGTTCCAGCTTAGACGTCTAACGTCCGATGACTTATGACTCGTCATCCCTATTGGGCATTCAATGCTCAATAGCGAGGCTGCAAACACACTGGTCTCGACCGATTCGTGGATGCCCAATCCACGATCCTTCGACCAAGAACTAATTTGAAGATCAGAGACCAACTGATGACCCGTCACACATATTCTTGACGCCTCAAGAATGGGTATCAGTTTCAACTGATCTAATGGACTTTATTCATCTAAATTAAAGGGACAAGATGAATAAACATGTGTCTTGCCAATAATATAATATCGATAGTACAATATTTATGCCATATATATGCCATCATATAGTTGATTTAGGGCATACTCCTAACACTTTTCACTTCAGGGCTTGCCATTAATTTGCCCTCATTTTCATTAGAATCGACCTCATCAGATGATCACAATTTTTCCTTGGGTTGTCTCCTTTGACATGTTAAATGTTAGCGTAAACATTTCCTGTCAAAAAGAAAGAGATGTGTTGGCCAGTATTGGAAGGAATAAATTGGAAACGATAATGGTTTACCTTCATCTCGAGTGCCTTGCACGACTATTTTACCAGGTTTTACTAGATTGAGTTTTCCTCAACTTTCGTTAGTCACTTCACCAAAGTTGTGGTAAAATGTTGATTTCAGTACCGTTCGTCGAGTATTCCTGTTTCTTTCTGCAAAAGAAATGTGTAAAAAAATTATTTTATTTATTTGCAATATTTACAACATTCCTCAACCTTGGGGATCGAACTCAGAACGTCTTGCACCACTGTCATCCCCTATGCCATCAGGCCACGAGGCCGTAGGCGTCCATAGAGGTTCTCTTTTAAGGGTTGATCTTCGAGATGACGTGGTCTTGCACTGGGCAATTTCACGTCACGATTCTTTTCAAGGCAATTTACAATCCCTGTTAAGACGGAAGAAAGTAATTCAGAATTGGAGACCATCATGGGTAAATTGGAACGATACAAAATTACCCTTCTTTGAGATTGCCTGGGTCTTTCATTCATATTTTCTTTGTTTGGAGTCGTCCACTAGTGGTGTTGAAACTTGATTTTTAATCACTTTTCTCTTTTAAATTATAAAAAAATCCATAAAAATTTATAAAATTAAAAATAAACTTTGGAGACCTTGGTCAAGCCTAGGGAACCAATTTTGATCAAAATAAATTTTCATATTTTCAGTATTTTTCAGCACTTTTATTTTCAAAAAATCATAGAAAATCAAGAAAAATTAAAAAAATGCAAAATCAACTTTGGAAGCCTTGGACAAACCTAGGCAACCATTTTTGAACAAAAAATAATTTATCATATTTTTCGCATTTTTTAATATTTTTTTAGAAATTAGGAAAATACTTTAAAAAAATAAAATATATAGCATTTGAGGCCAAGAAATACAAAAATATTCAGTATTTTTCTTTTAATTCTCTCTTCATTTTGGCCAAAGAAAATCTATAAAAATTAATCTAGAATCGAGAATTACTTTGTTAATCTCATTTTCAGATTAATTAATAAAATTAATAAAATTATTATTATTCATTTTAGCTCTGTAATTTCAATTTTTACATTTCCGGAGTCGTAACATTGTCCTCTAATTGTTAAAAATTTTCATTGGCCTGATGGTGTATTTCCCATCGTTGCGTTCGGTTTTCAAATTCAATTTATCATTGTCACTGTTTCTCATACGATGATTTTTGGGAACAAACAACAAATCTTCAGCAGCATTGACTGCCTACTTGGACGAGTCCAGCAAAACGTGGACTTCACGAGGATGACGTCACGAGGGAACACTAGCGGGAGGACATGAATCGGGAAGTATGAGCTTGGGAGGACTCTGGGAGAGGGGACTTTTGCAAAGTGAAGTTCGCGAGGAACATCGAGACGGGAGAGAATGTGGCCATCAAGATCCTGGATAAAGAGAAGGTTTTGAAGCACAAAATGATTGGTCAGATCAAACAAGAGATTCAACGATGAAATTGATCAGGCACCCAAATGTCATTCGCATGTTTGAGGTGATGGCTAGCAAGACAAAGATATACATTGTGTTGGAGCTAGTAACTGGTGGCGAGCTATTTGACAAAATTGCAAGTAAAGGCAGGTTGAAGGAAGATGAAGCGAGAGAGTACTTTCAGCAGCTCATCAATGCTGTGATTACTGTCTTAGCAGAGGCGTCTTCCACAGAGACTTGAAGCCAGAAATTTGTTGTTGGATGCTAATGGAAGTCTTAAAGTTTCAGATTTTGGATTGACTGCCTTACCTCAGCAAGTTCGGGATGATGGACTACTTCATACTATTTGTGGAACACCAAACTATTTATGGACTACTTCATACTATGATGGGGGCAAAGGCAGATCTGTGGTCATGCGGCGTGATTCTTTTTGTCCTTATGGCTGGCTCTTTGCCCTTTGAAGAGTCTAATCTTGTGGCATTGTACAAAAAGATTTTCAAAGCTGACTCACATGTCCTTCATGGTTCTCCTCAAGTGCAAAGAAGCTCATTAAAAGAATTATGGATCCGAATCCATCAACTCGGATTACAATTGCGGAGGTCATTGAGATGACTGGTTCAAGAAAGGGTATAAACCTACAGTTTTTGAACAAGCCAACGTGAGCCTCGATGACTTGAATGCAATCTTCAATGAATTTGCTGACCCACAAAACCTTGTAGTGCAACGGCGTGAAGAAGGGCCAGTGGTCCCTGTCACTATGAATGCTTTCGAACTCACCTCTACATCACGGGGTCTCAACCTTAGTGCACTTTTTGAAAAGCAAATGGGACTTGAAACGAGGTTCACATCGAAACGTCTAGCTAACGAGATAATTTCGAAGATTAAAGAAACTGCTATGCCATTAGGTTTTGATGTGAAGAAGAATAACTTCAAGATGAAGCTGCTTGGAGAGAAGATTGGACGGAAAAGTCATTTGCTATTGCAACGGAGATTTTTGGGGTGGCCCCTTCACTTTACATGGTTGAATTGCGAAAGTCTGGTGGAGATACATTGGAGTTTCATAACTTTTACAAGAGCCTCAAAATGGGCATGGTGCTCCCAGCATACTTGCAGTGCGTGATGATGGCCTTGCATAACCTCCCCAGCTAGAACTTGTTGGTGAGACAATCGCATGTGCATCTAATCCTTATCAAGATCCATATTATGGGGGGGATGATGGCACCATATGGACATCAGTCAATGGCTTATCCTTTTGTCGGTATTCCTCATGCTAGGATACCTCTGCCCCTTGACCTGGCATAAGAGCCTGTTTATGTAAATACTAAGCAATTTCAGGGGATTTGGAGATAAGGACAAGCACGTGCTAAAGTTGAGCTTGAAAAGAAGCTTATCAAAATTAGAAAGCCGTATCTTCATGAGTCATGACACCAGTATGCCATGAGAGGAGCTGAGGGAATGGAGGGACCTGGCCATTATTTTGAAAAGAAAAAAAGGAGAGTGATCATGAGCTGGGAGAATAAGAGAAAGAAAAGGAGACTAATGATGGTGGAGAGAACATTTTTGGAGCAGAGGGCATCATTCGGTAAAGGGGAGAGGCATGAGTAGAGCATAAAAATGATGGTGAGGGACACAGCTCATGAGGCAATTTCTGCCATCTTCTCTGAACAGGACAATAAAGGAGCACCCACTGGGGACTTAATACAAGAATTCAAGGATTTGGAAACACTAAACTACCGACAGAAGACAAGAAATCGTTTATGGTGAGGTAGTTGGGCTTGGAAGTGTATCCATCAAGCAGGGACTTAATAGTTTCACTTAAGGGGTAGTTACGTAGGAAGAAAGAAAATGGCAGTTATGGAAGTCGGAATCTTCAGAGATCTTTGGCAATAGAAAGTGACAGCTGTCGCGACCTTCCCGAGATTTTTGATATCTTCGAGGGAGTTAATGGATTGCTAGGCCCATTTGGTGTTCGGGCTTAGCTCGGCCCTCCTAGACCCATACCAAATCGCGTCAGGAAAAATTTTAAATCGAGGTTGACCTTAGTGTGGTCGAGTGACATGTGATTAGTGTGCATGTCATCGGAGTCGCCACCAATCATTTATTGGAGGGTATGATTGGAAACCCTATCGAACGATTGGGAGAAATCGTTCGATTCTACGAAAACCAGAGATCTAGATTCGGGGACTTAGTTACGTCAATATTACTATTGACGCCCTTTCGGTACCTAAGTTGAGTGATTTCTTAATCTAAGAGGTTCATGCAAGTATTCATTGGGTAAGGAGAGTCCTAAAAGTCTAATGGGTTCATGCAAATGGGGGAAATCTGTCCTATCAATCACAAATCATTAAATAAATGCGCAATCAAGGAGTCAATTTAAAGAGAAATCAGATCAAGCCAAACAAGCCTAGGGGAGTCATAGAAACCTAGGAAGAATGCCAACCAAGTTCTGGGGTGATGTGGGAAAACTTGGATCAAATTGGCCAGAAGGGCAAAATGGTAATTTCCCAAGGCTCGGGAGGTCAAAAATGTGAAAATAGGTTGAACCAATTGAGTAGGATTTTTCCTTAATTTTTTGGAAATTTTCTAAGTTTTTCTGAATTTTTCCAAATTTTTATGAATTTTTTTTTTGAATTTTTGTGATTTTTTGAAGACTTTTCTATTTTTATAAGAATTCTTGATCTTTCCCAGGATTTTTTATTTTCTGATTTTTTTATAATTTTTCCAGAATTTTTGTGATGTTTTTTTTTTGCTTTTCCTTTATTTTTCTAGAATTCCTAAAATCTTCTAATCTTTTAACGTTTTTTTTTAATTTTTTTTTATATTTTTTTATATTTTATATTTTATATTTACTTATTCATTTATTTAAAATTTCCCCTTTATTATTTTTTTTACATTTTTTTATATTTTTTGCAAATTTCTGTATTTTTTTAGGGACTTTATGATTTTTATGATTTTTTTATTTATTTTCCTATCTTTATTTTCATTTTATTTTATTATTTTCTTATTTTCCCACTATTTCTAAATTTTTGACTTTTCTAAGACTTTTATTTTTGTTATTATTTTTTATTTTTGAATTTTTCATTTTTTATATTTTCTGAAATTTTCTATTTTTTAGGAATCTTTTTATGATTTTTTTTATTTTCTGATTTTTTTATTTTTATTTTTATTTTTTTTATCATTTTTTTGTTTTTTCTTTAATTAATTTATTTATTTATTTTTTATTATCTGGGCCGGATTGGGTCGACCCAGTCCACCGAGCCGGCCCAAGACCCATTATCCTAAATCCGACGCAAAAACGACGTAGTTTTGGACATTCTTTTTTGAATTTTTGAGATTTTTATAGATTTTTATTCTATTTTTGCCTATTTTGATCCTATGGTCAGGAATTCGCCACCTGTCACCATATCTGGCCATCCTCCCCTCTTACCAAATCTATGGCCTAGATTAATTCTATGACCCAGATCTGACCGTCCATTGCCTATGCCGAGATCTTCGGCCAAAATCAAACCTATGACTCGATCGCCACCGTCCATTTCAGACCAAAGATCTGATGGTCGAAGCTTTGGGTTGAACTGATATAAGTCGTCCATTGTTTTTTTTATTGGATAATAGAAATTAGAGCTTTTATTCTTAGAAAATGTTGGATCTTGACACGTGTACTGGCCCTCACCGTCGGATTAAGTCCATTATTCAGCCTAATCGGTTATAATAACCGAGCCGAAGTGGCATCCGACGTGGACAGCCACGTAGGTGCCACGTCATCATTGACCAGTCAACCTGCCCTAGGTTGAAGATGACTAGCGTCGGCAAAAATCGCCGGTGCCTCGCCGGCAGGCCTAAAAATGGCCCAAAATCTAACCGAAGATCCTCGTACCCAAGCCAAATTCATTCCTAATCATCCTAGGATGCGCGAACCCAGACTTCAAGTCTTAAAAACTGCCCGGAACTACCTCTGTTACTTCGGCCGGAGACTGTTCCGGGGACGAGGTCAACACTTAACAACACACATTAACAAGCCACATAAACTAGAGTGGGAACATCCACGAAAGGTAGGAAGACTTACCTGAGGGTCATATGGTCCTATTCAACGTAGAAGATGAGTGCGCGAGCTCGCAACCGGTTCGAGAGTGGAGAGAGTGGTCGGGGGGTTTTACACAACGAAGATGCAAAGGCAAGGCGAAAATGGAATCAGCACAATCGTAGGAGCATTTGAAGCCAAGAGTTGCGAAGAATAGTAGAGAAATGCAAGATCTGCCATTGACGGACTTTCAACCACGCATCAATGGCGTTTGGTCACAGTAACAGTGAAAAGACTCATCGTTTAGTTCAAGTAAACCTCTTGAGCTTCAGGAAGACCACGCAGCCAACGTTGGAGCTTGGTTTCTCGCTAGATGGCTTGACGAACCTTTTTTAGCTCTCGGCCGACCCCTGCAATGGTGATCCCCTCCTCCTGAGGCCTCTCTATCCCCTTTATATCGTCTCTGGCCGCCAATTCTTTTCAAAAAAACCCATCAACAGAAAATCCCCCAAGTCTCTCGCTTGATCTTCGCCAAACCGTCCCTCAATCTCTCAGAATCTCCCCTCCTCAACAAACTTCTTCTCGTTTCAAAATCCATGCGCGCGCAGGAGATTCTGAGGAAGATTATGGTAGTTGGGTCGGGTCGGGTCGGATCTAGTCCGACCAGACTGACCCGCATTTCTATTTTCTCCAAATTACCCTTCCTAGACTCACAATTTTTCGAATTAAATCCCGAAACTGAATTCTATGGCATCAATTCTATTGGAAAATGAATTTTCACGCCCATTTCCCTAAGAATTGATATAAAAACCCAATTTGTAAATTCGACCCGAGTATCCATTTCACAAAATCCAAACTTTCAATGGCCTTATTTGCAAAAATTGACGCCACCAATGGATTCAAGAGGTCAAAATCTAGGGGGTGACGTCGCCTGATTTTCAATTTAGTCCCTATAAAATTTTTAATTGCATTTTAAGTGTTTTTAGGGACTAATTTGAAAAATTAAAAATTGCATTCTGGTCCTTTTTAGCGAAATTGGACAATTTTGTGGGTTTTTGGACTGGATTTTAATTTTGAAAAATAGAGGACGATGTAACGACTCTAAAAATAAAAAATTGGAAAATTATAGAGCTAAAATGGAATTTTTATAAATTTTTAAATAATCTAAAAAATGAAATTAATGAAGAAACATCAAATTCCAGCTTGAATCCCTCAAAATTTATTCTGCCAAAATGAAGAAAAAATTAAAGTAAAAATATTTACTATTTTTTGTAATTTTTTGGCCTCAAATGCTATTTTTTATTAATTTTTCAGTATTTTCCTAATTTCTGAAAAATATTAAAATGCCAAAAATAAGGAAAATTATTTTTTGTTCAAAATTAGTTCCTTAGGCTTGGCCAAGGCTTCCAAAGTTGATTTTGTAATTTTTCTTATTTTTTATTGATTTTGTTTATGAATTTTTGAAAATAAACTACAGAAAAATACTAAAAGTATGGAAAATTATTTTTTCTCAAAATTGGTTCCCTAGACCAAACCAAGGTCCCCAAAGGTTTTTTGCAATATTCTCACATTTTATCGATTTTTTATGAATTTTTGAAAATAAAATACAGAAAATTATGGAAAATTATGTTTGCTCAAAATTGGTTCCCTATGCCAAGCCAAGGTCCCCAATTTTTATTTTTCAATTTTTTTGAATTTTTATGGATTTTCTAAAAATTTCTAAAAATAAAATTGGCAAAAAATCAAGTGTCAACAACGGCACAAATAAGTATGAACCCGTTGAAATAGGCAATGAGGTCCGGTTGGGGATCTCAACAAAATGGGCTAGTGGTTCATGGAATTCATATATGAGAGTGGAAAATACAGAATGGACCAATGGAAATTCCACTTCCAGTCATACCGAGAGCAAGACTCGTGAGGAGCGGTTGTTGGAAGCTATCGTAACATCTAGTGGTGCTCGTCTACAACCCACATGAGATGCTGCTCATGTTTTCCTTGTGGAGGAAGCAAACTTGGATCCAATGGCCATAAGCCAGACACTTGAAACAAAGCTTCAGTCTCCTCAATGGCAGGGATGGCTGAGAACTAAAAAAAATCCTCAGCAGCAAGCAATATCTTGACTTATCTTACAACAATTTCACCGGTTCTCCCTCTTCCAGCTGTCAGCAATCACATGTTAATTTGGTTTCCAGCTATTCATCTAATGGAAGCAACACGAGCGCTAAAGCTCATCCCAACCTAAGGATAAACAAAGATGAGCGCAGGGCGCAATGATGGAGTAAGTGAGTGGGGGAGCATGAAAAGAAGGGCAGAGTGGAGTAGAATGCTCGGGGGGGGTCCTCATTTTTTCATTTTTATCTTCAGTGGGGGGAAGGACTCATCATAATATACGCGGCCATTGTCGGCCACAAAGGAGGGAATAAATGATGGATTGCTCTCATTCAAAAAGGAAGAGGACATGCGTAAAGTGGGGGACTCTTCTGACAAAAAGTTCCTAGCTTACTTGATGCTCTTCTCCAAGTTATAGATGAAAAGAGAGAGATCTGACCAGACCTGGTCCTTCCGAGGGAGGCTCTAGCCGCCTAAGGAAAAGAAACAAAAAAAAAAGAGACTCAAAAAGGAGTAAAAAGTTCAGGGGGCAAGGAGGAGGATGAGGGCTTGGGTCGCCCTTGAACTGGATCCTTCTTCTTTTCCTCTTTGTTCCGGGATTCACGGAGAGGTGGTGATATCCAACCAGCCCAGGTGGATTCACAAGAACCACGAGCTGCCCTAAACCTTGCTTCTCATGGAAGTAGTCACTACTTCAAATTGAACAAGGAAGACATGATACAATATTCTGCTAAGGTGATTCCTAGGCTGCACACATCTGGTCATGGACATCAGGAAGAATTGATGAAGTGCTGAAGATTGTGAAGGCCCAACATTTTGTTCCCATATACATGGAGAACTCTTGTTCTTGAAGGAACATGAATTGCTTGGCAAATCAACGAGTATACGACACACAACTGTAAGTCCCAAGATGATAGGCTCGGGTACAGTAGGTTAAGTGTCATGGTAAGTTTCTGCTGTATTGGGGGTTTTTCTATTTATTAAGACACCTGTTTTCTGCTAACTGTTGCTCTGACGGTTCTTGATGTTCTTTCTTATGCTTTAGAATAATACCTTGCGCTGCACGAATAAGTTGAGTTCTGAATGTAAACTATTGCCTTTTGTTGTTGGAATTTATCTAACATGTGGAATAGATGGTTGGCTACTATTGTTGATGCTCTGGCAATAATGTGTAGAGAGGCTGCAACTGAACTAATGAATTTTGTTTTCTTGCAAGTGATTTTCCAACCTTTAGCACCACCGTGGAATTCTCTTTTGCTATTGCCAGGAATAGTGTCATACTATATCACTTTCCTAAATTTTAGCTTATGTACAACTAATTTATTTGGTCCTAGAAGAAATAGATAAGTCCATCTTGTCTATCATTTAATTAGTGATAAGATAATGTGATCATGCAGTTGCGCAGTTTTCCTCCATTCTGGTAATCCAGCACTTGGAGTCATAAACTTTCTACTTGGTTCACATCGTCCGTCCCAAGTATATTGATTTTTTCTGGCATTTTTTTTACTGCAGCAGCAGTAGTAAGGGAGTGTGGATATCATGTCAGAGTCTTTTTTTTTTTTTTGGTCCCTTGGTGCTTCTTAGAGAAAATTACTCGATGTTTTATGTTAATTTTTGCTTTTACTTTCTTTATTTCTTTCCTTGTGCGTTTCTGATGTAGTTGAATTTCTTATTTTAGTAAATCCTTTGTTACATATACACAAAGTATTCTCTGTTAGCTTTGAGATAGAGTCAGAGGTGTAAGGGAATACGTGTCTTGTCAATCTTGTAAGAAATTTAACTCCATTGCATTGAAAATGCTTGTCAAAATATCACTTCAAACATGCTAAAAAGAATGATAGTGTCCCCCACTGGGCATAGTTTATTGCCTGCCTTTACTTCCATTTGTTGGTTTGACATTAATTCGTAGGTCATGGTATTGTTTTGGTATGACTGTATGACTTCTTCTGGTTGTAGTTCATTAGATTTTTCTTTATATTTGGATTACTATGTAGTGTTAAAATACTCGAGTGTTATTAGGTCATAAAAAATGGAGAGATGCCGAGGGTCTCTCATTTGAGGAATAGAAGAGTCCTGTCTAATGGTTTTATCTCCTTAGAAAGGATAATCTGCAGTTGGTGTCTCTAAATGCTTGAATGTTTGAACGAAATCATTTGAGTTTCCCTACCTGATCTTTTCAAAATGACGATTTTGCCCCTTATGGGCAAATTTTAGAAAATTCAGAAAAATTCAAAAACTTAGGAAACGGACCATTTCGACTGGCCAATCCTATTTTTGATGAATTGCCTTCTTGATCTTTTCAAAATGATGATTTTGCCACATATAGGCAAATGTCTTGAAAAATTTCAGAAAATTCAGAAGAGTCCCAAAAATTAGGAAACGGGCTATTTTGACTGGCCAATCCTATTTTCGATGACGTCCCTTCCTCATATTTTCAAAATGACGATTTTGCCCCTTATGGACAAATTGTCTCAAAAAATTCAGAAAAATCTCAAAAATTAGGAACAGACCATTTCGACTGGCCAATCTTATTTTTAATGAATTTCCTTTCCGATCTTTTCAAAATGACGATTTTGCCCCTTGTGGGCAAATTGTCTGGAAAAATTTCAGAAAATTCAGAAAGTCTCAAAAATTAAGAAACGGGCCATTTTGACTGGCCAATCTTATTTTCGATGACGTCCCTTCCTCATATTTTCAAAATGACGATTTTGCCCCTTATGGACAAATTGTCTCAAAAAATTCAGAAAAATCTCAAAAATTAGGAAACAGACCATTTCGACTGGCCAATCTTATTTTTAATGAATTTCCTTTCGATCTTTTCAAAATGGCGATTTTGCCCTTATAGGCAAATTGTCTCAAAAAATTCAAAAATATTTCAAAAATTAGGAAACGGTTATTTCGACTGGCCAATCCTATTTTTGATGATTTCCCTTCCTGATCTTTTTAAAATGATGATTTTTCCCATTAGGGGTAAATTGTCTTGAAAAATTCCAAAAAATTTAGAAAAATTCTCAAAAATTGTGGAAAATAGGAAATAACCACATTCAACTGGTTTGACCTATTTTCACTTTTCAATCCTAGAAAAATGACCATTTTACCCTTCTGGTCAGTTTGACCCCAAATCTCATCCCAAATGATCTTTCATGAAATAAAATGGTACCGAAAGGGCATTAGAGTACTCTAGCGTAACCAAGTCCCCGAACTCGTAATCTCTGGTTCGCAGGAATAAAGTATTTCTCCCGATACTTTATTTAGGTTTCTAATCAACCTATCAAAAACGATTAATGGCGACTCCAAATTCAAAAAATCATTTGAATAAAAAATCAAAGTTGCGATTCGGTAGGACTTAGGAGAGTCTGCATTAGGCCAATCTAATTAACCTAATAATCCGTTCACCCGATCGATTTCAAAATTGATTTTTCGAGTCATGACAGCTTAGCGACTCTACTGGGGATATGTTCTTAATTTTTGAGAAAAATTTAAGAACCTATAGGACTTAGGCTAGAAAAATTTCATGAAAATTCATTTGATCTGAATTGGGTGGATTCTGACCTTTATGTGTTAAATGGTTTTGCCGATGGAAGTTATAAGGGGTGGAGTGCTTGACTAATCCTTTGTTTTGCAGGCTTGGTGTGTGGGAATTGTGATTTAATTTTTAAATAATTGAAATGGTGTTCGTATTTAATTGTCGTGCATGATTAAATGCTTTAGCACTACATCACACACGTCTCGTGGCCGAACGTAGGTCACTAGTTTTAGGATGGTATTGTGATTTGGTTCTAGCGTTCGGCATGAGATTACGTCGAAAGTTAGTCCAGATTCAATCCCGAACCTCTTTTTAAAAATGAGTTTTAAAAGTTAGGCCTCAGGCTTGGTAAGATTACTAAGCGGAGGTTATAATTTTTGACTCGAGCAGCCGAAGTGGAAAGGCCCAGCTAATTTTGGTTACGTCGTGGGATTACTACTGATCTTGATTATGTACGCGAGATTGTCGCATTGCCGTAAGTCTTTTGCTTCAATTTGTGAGCTTTTAGGATAGATAGACTAAGATTTAAACTCTCGATTCATGTGCATGTCTATGTGATTGGTATGTCTTTAAGGTAAAAGTAGGTTTTCTAGCTTCATCTTGTATTTATTTTTGGTCGGTCCATGTTAGGTGTCGGTCAAATTTGAACTTAATATCGTGGTCATTTTTTTTCAAAAGAAAATAAAAATCAAATTGGTGTCCCATCTCTAAAAAATAAATGTGAAAAAATCCCTTCGGGGAACTTTGTTAACCAATAAAGAATTTTGTCACATCTTTCCTACTTCAACAGAAATGAGATTTTCTTGGCAAATTTACCCCTGAAAATTCATTCTGATAAAATAAGAAAATTCCTTTAGAAAATTTGATAAACGTCAGGAGATTTTACCACATTTTTCAAGCTATAAAATTTGTAAGAAAATTCTTTCTGAAGAAATTCACCCATGTCTTTCTAAGAACATTTTGTCTGATTTCTCAATAAGATGAAAAAACAAAATTGGGCTAATTAGGCGAGTCATGGACCGATCTCTTTTGGATCACATACTAATTATTTCCTTTACTTTTGCAGGGAATCATAGGTGATAATATACCAAGAATAATCTCGAGGAATATGAAAGGACGGAAATGGCCGATGCCTCAACCGATAATCCTGGGGGCAAACGAAGAAGTCCTAGAGATGGAATTGCGTCAATCAATGAACATGTATGGGCTATGTATTCTGATACGGCAATGAATTTATCCGGATCAGGCATGGGGGCGTCCTTAATGTATTGGGGGATTCCTATACTTTTTTGGGAGAAGCATAGACTGTATAATCAAAATTTATGTAGCAAGTATGTTAACCCGACCTTGCAACGCTCTTCTGATTAAATTAACCAAAGGCTTGCCTTTTAGCTTTCTCGGATTCGAACCACGTGGAGAACTTTTGAGGACCGGTGTTTTATTACTGAACATGGCCCACAGACATTTCTGCCAACACTACAGGCGACCGACACAAACGAGTGGACGCCGAAAGAAACAAAGTATGAGAGAAGTGGGGCACGCAACAAGTGGCCTGGTTTATTTATTGGTGTACTAATCGAGTGGTCATATTTGCAATAATTCACGTGACTAGCTCACGGGGCTCAAGGTGGCTCAAGGTGGCTAGTGGGGTCCGCTGTCGAAAGTTGATTTAATGTTCTTGATATTATTATTTGAAGCAGGTAATATCAAGAAAAATGATAACCTCGGCATTTCCTGTGCCTTGAGTCGTTCTATCATGCTATACGGAAGAAGAGATGACAAGAAGATTAAAGCATAAACACGTAAGATTTTCTTTACTTCCATTCATCAACGAGTTTTACAACAACCCACAGGGGAGAAAAAGTAAAGCCAACTGAGTCCTAATAAGCATCACAAAGAGCTCAACTGGCTCTCATGAACTTAATGCTTTGCCTACATCGAGCGACCTGGGATTCGAGATCTGCAAGCTTGAAGAACATGCGGGTACATTTCTCCTTGTGCCTGGCTGCATTAGCCTCATGATGATTCAACGGCGAATTACAAATGCTCGATCAAGTCTCTCTCAAAAGCTATATCCGTCGTTAGATCATCGAGCCTCTCCTCCAGCCACTTACATCTGAACTTCATCACGATATCACTCGGATCATGCTCAAGTATGTATGGTTCAAAGCTAGGCCCTCCACCAGCTTCTCTCTCTTGTGAACCAACAACAAAATCCGTTCATCAGTAGGCTTGATGGCCTTCTTGTACTGGGCAAACCGAGTGTTCTCTACAAATTCCAGCCATTCAGATCGATCCTGGTAGCGAGCTTTCACGATGCGGGCTAAGGTGACTGTTTCGTGAGTGTTCCGGCAGGCCTCCAGAATGTTGATGAAGATGTGTGGGAACACCCTGTCTTCCCTCTCTAAATTGGTGCCCACGACTGAAGAAGTATTTATCTCCCTGAACAAACCGAGGATCTCAGCTTCGATACTCGGATGATGGGCTATGTAAACATAGCCTCAGCCAAGAAGGTGATAAAGTCTTTCCATTTGAATGTAACTTCAGCAGGGAAGATGTATATAGGAAGATGGCATTATCGTTAAAATGATAGAGGAGAGAATCAAGGTCGACGAGCAGAATACAAAAGATAAGAGAGACAAGTGAGGCAGACGATTGAATGCAAAGATGATAATTTGCTTCGAGTTAAATATTGACTTCACGGTAGCAATATCTATCGGTCAGATTTTCCTACATACCATTCCCTTTCGGTGTCACTCCCATGGCTCGAATCCCCATTAGTCTGCAACCTCGAGCCGAGCGAATCCGAAATCTTCGTAAAAAGATTAGGTAATGTCACTGCATTGAAAAAGAGGAACGGAAAAGACGACTTGAAGTGGGCGATAAGGCAAACTTTAGCGGAACCAAGAAGAGAAGACTTGTCTTCATTGTAGACAGAAAAAAAAGAGCTCACCTGCAAAGCTGACGCTTGAGACAGGTAGAAGAGATAATGACAGGAGCCCTACCGCTATGAAAAAGATGAAAGAAGACGAGCTGAGCGAGAGATACGATAAAAAAAGTTAAGAAAGAAGAACTCTCGGGAGAAGCAATACAGTTTCCAAACCGTGCCTAGACTTTAAAAAGAGAGGTCTTCCTGGTAATCTTCACCCATACTCAGAAGAGAGTTTTTAAGCATACACGATCGCTCAGAAAGATTCAAGGAGACTGAGAATATAAGAAGAGGTAGCAAACCTTGAGGAACCATTAACCAATCGAGGATGTCTCAACCTAACACACTTAAGAGCTATCGTTACTTGCTGAACATGGGAGATGCAGAGTTCGAGACTATGTTTGGAATCCAGACCATGGAGCCTGCCCCTTCCGCCAACGATGTTCAAGATTTTGATAAAGATAGGGATGACATCAACAAGGGTCAAAAGAAGCGTTGCCGGCGTCACACGAGCGTCAAGTTCAAAAGGTTGAGGATTTCTTCACATGATGCCCTATGCCAGATGACAAATAAAGAATGGAACTGAGCCAAGAAACAGGATTGAACCTATGCAAATCAAGTTTTGGTTTCAAAAATAGGCGAACCCGAGTAAGGACTCAATATGAGTGCCATGAAGTTGAGTTTCTGAAAGCTGAAAATGAAAAACTCCGAGCAGAGAACAAGAGGTATAAGGAAGCTTTCAACTCCACCACTTGCCCCACTGCAATAGCCTCCTCACACTCGACGAAAGACAGTATCTGAAGATCGAAAATGCCCATTTTAAGAGGTGAGTTGGATCAGTTCATAACAAGACCAAGTTCTGTTGTAGGGAGGTATGAAAAGGCCACCCTATGGGATCAACATTGATACCTCTCGAGAAAGAGGGGACGTATCACTACCAAGCTGGCTGGACGACAAGCTCACCACCATGATCAACTAGTTCAATGTTGATAAAGCACCAGGGCTGTGATATGCATACCGAGCCTATATTTTGAAGTCAGTGATCACGAGACCTTCAACATGACTGATACATACTTGAAACGGAATAAAGCTTGCTGACCATTGGAGAGCTTGCAAAAGGAGCAGAGCTGATCCTGAACGAATGGATATGTTTTTATTTCCTTGCACGAGATGTTTTCTACTTTTTATTGATATCTAGGAATTAATGCAAAAGCAAGAAGTAGTAATCTCCCTTCCCTCTATTAAATACTCGGACCCGTTATCGTACCAAACTTGGGGAAAAAATTAATGGCCAATAAAAATCCGCGTAAACGCGAAAGGTAATTCCGTATCGTTCCAATTTACCCTCAATTGCTCCAGTTTTAAATTGAATCTCTTCTGCTCTCAGGAATTTGTAAACTGGCCCGAGAACACAATCACACCCAAATGTAAGTTGAACAAAACTTGGGGCAAATCAATTCGGGGACATTACCACTAGATGGATGGCTTCA
Organism: Psidium friedrichsthalianum; assembly: GCA_019149425.1. Taxonomy (NCBI): domain Eukaryota; kingdom Viridiplantae; phylum Streptophyta; class Magnoliopsida; order Myrtales; family Myrtaceae; genus Psidium; species Psidium friedrichsthalianum. The sequence goes on from JAGVVM010003197.1 coordinate 17,858, forward strand.
AACAAAGAGAAAAGCGAACGAGAGTGTTGATACTTGATTTTTAATCATCTTTTCTCTTCTAAAATTAATAGAAAATCCATAAAAATTCATAAATTAAAAAAAAATCAACTTTGGGACCTTGGCCAAGCCTAGGGAACCAATTTTGACCAAAAAATGATTTTTCATATTTTCGGTATCTTTCAGTATTTTTATTTTCGAAAATTCATAGAAAATCAAGAAAAAAATGAGAAAATTGCAAAATTAACTTGGAAGCCTTCGCCAAGCTTAAGCTACCATTTTTGAACCAAAAATAATTTTTCATATTTTTTCGTATTTTTTAATATTTTTTAGAAATTAGAAAATATTTTAAAATAAATAGCATTTGAGGCCACAAAAGTATGAATAAGTAGTCAGTATTTTTCTTCTAATTTTCTCTTCATTTGGGCCGAAGAAAATCTGGCAACATTAATCTGAAATCAAGAATTACTTTGTTAATCTCAATTTTCAGATTAATTGAAAAAATTGTAGAAAATTCATTTTAGCTCCCTAATTTTCGATTTTTGCATTTTTGGAGTCGTGACATTGTCCTCTAATAGTCCAAATATTTCAATGGCCCGATAGTGCACTTTTCATTGCTGCGTTCGGTTTTTCGAATTCAATTTAGTATTTTCCCCTTCTGATGGCGAAGACGAAGATGATGTATCTGGCAATAAAATGCGCAGGAAATCCACATGCTGTATTCCTGATCAAAGCAAGTGCTCTAAGCAACTCATCCACTCAATTTCTGTCGAGACGATTTTTGGAATCCATGTTTGTGGCTCGAGTTTTGGTACATGGAACTAGATTTGGCTTGGAATTGACCCGTGTAATTGCATGGACCAAATACGCGGCTTGAAGAATGCCTGAGCACTGAGCCACATGAAAAGGAGCGAGTCTGTAGTAGGCAAAAGTAATAGACAGAGGAGGAGTTCAATGGGCCCTTGACAGACGAAACTAATCTTGTATAGAAACAGGAAAAGAGAGAGTGGAAGCAAAAAGGAAAAGGAGGACCCGAAGGCATAATTTCGCATGCTTTTGGTGGAGGAGGGGAGGAGACCATTATTAATGGACAACATGGGAGACTTTCGGGGGTGTCGGCAGGGGCACCAAAAGGAGAAGACGATTAGGTTGAGAAAAAGAGGAAAGTGGGGGACAGACGAGAGAAAAAAGAAGAGGAGAAGTGGAGGACTCATGATTGAGGGGAAAAAGGGAGTAAAAAAAGGTGCTGGTTGCTCGGTGAAAAGAGGGGAGGAAGAGAGGTAATGTTAGAGGAGGGTCCATCCAAAAAAGGAGGATGAATTAATTAAAAAGGGGGGGTCTTCATGGGATAGAGGGCAAGAGGAAGACTTGCTAACCCCCCCGACGGCCGCCACCAGGCAGCCCCTCTAGTCGCCGTCGTTCGCTCCTCCCTCGATGCCAAGCCCACCGTCCTCGTCGCCGGGAAGCCGGGCAAGGTGAGTTTGCCCTCCTCAAGGGCTTCGCTAATATCCACTGCTCCTACAACCTCTTCCTCCGAGGAGCTTTGCATCAAGATCTCCTTTTGCGATGCGTGATCGTCCGGAGTGGGACCAAGGTGAACTGGGATGTGTTCGTGTCCTCCGGCGAGAGGCTAAAAGTGGTAGGACGAGTCGGTGTCGGGATCGAGAATGTGGATCTGTCCGCAACGATGGAGCACAGGTGCTTGGTTGTCAACGCGTCGATTGCCAACATCGTCGCGGTCGCTGAGCACGGGATCGTGCTGTTGGTTGCTATGGCAAAGAACGTCGCGCAGGCTGATGCGTCCGTTAAGGCGGAAAGTGGCAAGGAAACAAATACGTGGGGGTCTCCCTTGTTGGGAAAACTCTTGCCGTCATGGGCTTTAGAAAGGTCGGATCAAAGGCCGTATGTCATACCAATGGTCTCGGTATGCATGTGATTGCACATGACCTTAAGCCCTTGCAGATCGAGCACGTGTAGCAGGGGTTGATCTTGTGGGCTTTGATGAAGCTTTAGCAACTGTAGACTTCATTTCCTTATACATGCTCTTGACACCTGTTACATCGAAGGTTTTCAATGATGACACTTTTGCAAAAATGAAGAATGGAGTTTTGAATTGTCAACGTTGCTCGAGAGGAGTGATTGATGAAGAAGCTCTTGTGAGAGCATTGGAGGCTGGAATGGTTGCTCAGGCGGTGCTTGATGTTTTCACAGAGGGCCACCAGCGAAGGATAGCAAGTTGGTACAGCACAAGAGAGTCACAGTGACCCCGCGCAAGAGCAGCTCTGCTAGTGCTCACGCTCGCTCTCATGTGGCAGTCTCCTCGGTCCGAATCGCATTAGCCGGAGACATCCATGGGATCTCGAGGAAGACACAAAGGCACTCCTCTTGAAGATCTAGTGCTACTCACGAACCAAGCAGTCACTCGCTGTCATAGCTCAATGACAAAACGAGAATATTATCCACCGTCACATACTCTGAAATCAAAGGGACCTGTTTCTCAAGCTCTTTGTTGCGATTGCCCGAGGTATTAAGAAAGATAGCAGCTCAGAGAAGACACTCAGGAGGAGAGGAGTTCCACCGACAGAGAAGAAAAAAAGAAGAAAAAAGAGGCTGGAAGGAGAAAATCTTCTTTTTCAGTTCTCCGACGGATTCGAGCTCTGGTCTTGGTGTTCCCTCGATCAGATGAAGCCGCGACAATGAGCTATCGGCTTGTTGTCGATGGCGATGATCTCGGCCCGCTGCAGAGTCAAATCGGAGTGTGCTAAAACTTGTCATCTAGCCCTCGCCTCGCACTACGTTTGGTCGGGCACAAATTTGACCTCCATAGGCCAGGTCTTGTCGGCGTCGGTCGAGGATATCGTCAGCAACAACAGCAGGGATAGGATCTCGAACCAGGAGAGTGTCCTGACGGGGCTCAGGATTAACGTCCCCTTTAGCTGCGACTGCATCAGAGACAAGTTCCTGGGTCACGTGTTCAAGTACTCGGTGGGCGTCAGCAACACTTACGATAGCATCGCGCAGTTTAACTACTCGAACTTGACGACCAACTCGTGGTTGCAGGCGTTCAACTCTTATCCCGTGACCAATATACTAGACACCGGGGAGTTGAATGTGACTGTTCATTGTTCGTGTGGGAACAACGCTATTTCTAAGCGTTATGGACTGTTTATCACGTATCCGCTGAGGGAGAGGGATACCTCGAGTCGGTCGTTGTGGACGTGGATTTGCTGACCGATTTGGTGCAGAGCTATAGTCCTGGTGTGAATTTTAGCCAAGGGAGTGGTCTGGTGTACATTCTTGAGAAAGACGGAAGTGGAATTTTTTTTTTTCTGCTCTGAATCCAAGCACAGGACTATTAGTTGGGGCAATTGTTGGCATAACTGCTGTAGCAGTAGTCTTACAGGAATCACTGTGGAAAAGTCAGTGGATTTTTCATATGAAGAATTGGCTAAGGCCACGAACAATTTTGGCTTGGCTAATAAAACTCGGAAAGGCAATCTTCGAAAACTCTCGGGTATCATTTCTTAATCGCCAAGTATGTTCTTGCCTATTTTGATATCACGTGAATATTGGATATTGGATCGAGATGTCATCATGTTTGCATGTCGTTTTTATCAGGTCATATAGTTAGCCATATTCTTTTGTCATGTCATATTTTTTTGTCATTATGCCACGTCATTCACGTAATTAGAATACATAATTTTGCATGTTATATTATAGTCTCATTAATATCATTTTTGCATGCTTAATTAGTTAATTAAATTTTGCATTAACGGCATATCATCTCTTCATTTAGATATAATTCATTGCTATATGTGTTTATGCATTGCATTCATTAAAAGAAAAATTCCAAAAATTCTCAAAATTAGGAAGCGGGTCGTCTTAACCGATCAATCCTATTTTCTGCAATTTTGCCCTTCCAACTTTCAAAATGACGATTTTGCCCTTTATGGGTTAAATTGTCTTAGAAAATTTCCAAAAAATTCAGAAAAATCTCAAAAAATAGGAAACGGGCCACTTCGACTGGTCAATCCTATTTTTGATGAATTTCCTTCCCGATCTTTCCAAAATGACAATTTTACCTTTCATGGGTAAATTGTCTCCAGAAAATAAGAGAAATAATTTAGAAAAATTCTTCGAAATTGTGGGAAATAAGGAATGACCACATTCAACTGGTTTGACCTATTTCCAATTCCCAATATTTGAAATATGACCATTTTACCCTTCTAGTCAGTTTGACTCCAAATCTCATCCCAAATGATTTTTCATGAAATAAAATGGTACCGAAAGGACGTTAGAGTAATCTATCGTAATCAAGTCCCGAACTCTGAATCTCTGGTTCGTAGAAATAAATTAGCTCTCCCACTAATTTATTTAGGTTTTCTAATCGACCTACCGAGAACGATTAGTGGCGACTCTAATTTTTAAAATCATTTAAACAAAAACCAAAGTTGCGATTCAGTAGGGCTTGGGGGGGTCTGCGTTAGTTTAGTTAATCTAATTAACCCGTTAACCCGATCGAAACCGATCGATCTTAAAATAAAATTCTTTCGGGTCACGACAGACTGGCGACTCTACTGGGGATTTGTTCTTAATTTTCGAAAAAACGTAAGAACCCATTAGACTTAGGCTTGAAAAATTTCATCAAAATTCATTTGATTTGGCAATTGCTTGGAACTCATTCTATAGGTGTTATATGTTTTTGCAGATGGGAGTTATAAGGGGTGGAGTGTTTGACTAACCTTTTTTACAGGTTTGGTGTTGGAATTATTATTTAACTTCGTACATTTTAGAAGCCTTGTTTTGATACCAACTGCTGTGCATGTCTTGTATATTCCGAGGATCACGACACCTGCACACACAAGCGCCTAAACCCAAGCCGTAAAACTTTTCCTAGGTAGCCACAAATAGGGATCGATATGCAAAGCTCTTGCGTTTGATGGTGATGGGGTTAACCATATTTGATCTCGCTCATTATCTGAATTGACAATTCTTCCACTTGTTGTTTGATTGCGCTGGAGGGTAAGGTTGTCAATTCAGATAGTGGGGGCTTTTTCAGGTCCATACCCTGTCTCTCCTTTTTATTTTCTAGAGTCCACTCCTCACTTGAGTCATGCGTATATCTATGTGATTTGCATTTGTTCAAGGTAAAAGTAAGTTCTCTAACTTATCTTGTATTTATTTTCGGTCGGTCTATGTTAGGTGTCGGTCAAATTTTGAACTTAACATCGTGGTCAATTTTTCAAAAGAAAATAAAAATCAGATTGGCATCTCATTTCTAAAAAAAAATGTTTGAAAAATCCCTTTAGGGAATTTTGTTAACTAATAAAGGATTTTGCCACATCTTTCCTATTTTAATAGAAATGAGATTTTCCTGACAAAATTACCCCTAAAAATTCATTTTGATAAAAGAGGAAAATTCCTTCGAAAAGTTTGGTAAACATCAAGAGATTTTATCACATTTTTTCAAGTTATAAAAAAAAACCTGCAAGAAAATTATTTCTGAAGAAATTCACCCATGTTTTTCTAAGAAAATTTTCTCTAATTTCTCATAAAATGAAAAAATAAAATTGGACTAATGTAGGAGTCATGGGCCGACCTCCCTTGGATCACATACTCATTATTTCCTTTACTTTCGCAGAGAATCACAGGTACCCCAGGAGGGAGTAAAATCGAGTTCGACAATACATCAGGAATAATCTTTAAGAATACGAAAGGACGAAAAATGCCGATGCTTTTAACCGTTACTCCTGGGGGCAACGAAGAAATCCATCCTCCCGGAAACAAAATTGTGTCAACCAATCAGCATGTATGAGCTATGTATTTTGGTGGGGCCGTAAATGTATCCAGATCAGGTGTGGGGACATTCTTAATGTATTGGGAGATTCATGTACTTTTTTGAGAAAAGCAGGGATTGTGTAGTTAGAACCCATAAAGCAAGTACATTAACCCGATCTTGCAGCGCCTTCCCGATTAAATCAACTAAAGGCTTGCCCTTTTAATTCCTCGGATTCGAACAACATGGAGGATTTTGGAAGACCGGCATTTATTATTGAACATGGCCTACAGGCATTTCTGCCAACACTACAGGCGATCAACACAAACGAGTGGACGCCGAAAGAAACAAAGTATGGGTGAAGTGGGGCACGCAACAGGTGGCCCGGTTTATTTATTGGCACACTAATTGAGTGGTCACATTTGTAATAATTCACGTGACTAGCTCACAGGGCTCAAGGTGGCTAGTGGGGTCCGCTGTCAAAGTTGATTTAATGTTCTTGATATTATCATCTGAAGCAGCCATATATCAAGAAAAATGTTAAACCTCGGGATTTCCCATACCTTGAATCGTTTTATCATGATATACGGGAGAAGAGATGGCAAGAAAATTAAAGCACAAACATGTGAAGATTTTCCTTGATTCCATTCATCAACGAGTTTTACAATAGCTCATTGAGGAGGAAAAGTAAAGCCAAACTAAGCCCTAATAAGCATCACACAAAAGAGCTCAGCTGGCTCTTCATGAATTAATGCTCTGCCTACACCGAGCGACTTGGGATTCGAGGTCTGTAAGCTTGAAGAACAGGCGGGTGCATTTCTCCTTGTGCCCTAGCTGTATTAACCTCATGGTGTTTAACGGCGAGTCTTCAGATTATCGATTAAGTCCCTCTCGAAAGCTATATCCGCCGTTAGATCATCAAGTCGCTCCTCCAGCCACTTACATCTGAACTTCATCACAATATCACTCGGATCATGTTCAAAATAAGTCTAGTTCAAAGTTAAGCCCTCCCACCAGCTTCTCTCTCTCGTGAACCAGCAGCGAGACCCATTCATCAACAGACTTGATGGCCTTCTTGCACCGGGCACCTGAGTGTTCTGCAAACTCCAGGCATTCAGATCGATCCTAGTAGCGAGCTTTCCGATGTGAGCTAAGGTGACTATTTCATAAGTGTTTTAGCAGATCTCCAGAAAGTTGATGAAGACGTTAGGGAACGCCCTGTATTCCCTCTCCAAATTGGTGCCCACGACTGAAGAAGCATTTATCTCCCCAAACAAATCGAGAATCTCAGCTTTGACACTCGGATGATGGGCCATGTAAACATAACCTTGCCCAAGAAGGTGATAAAGCCTTTCCCATTTGAATGTAACTTCAGCCGGAAATATGTGTGTAGGAAGATTGCGCTTTATTGTCAAATTGATAGAGGAAAGAATCAAGGCTGACGAGCAGACATACGAAAGATAAAGGAGAGAAGTGAAGCAGACAATTGGAATGCGAAGATGGTAATCTGCCTCGAGTTAAATATTGACTTCACAATAGCAATATCTATTGGTATATTTCCTACCCACCATTCCCTTTCGTGTCGTCTTGTTCGCTCGAATCCCCTTCAACGGTCTGCAATCTCGAGCTAAAAACAAATCCGAGATCTCTTGCAGAAAAGGTTTAAGGTGATGCCACCGTTCGAAAAGAAAAGAAAAGACGACCTGAGTGGAAGAAACGGCAAACTTTAGCAAAAAAAGAGAAGACTTGTCTTCATTTGTAGACGGAGAAAAAGACCTCGCCTGCAATGCCGACGCTTGAGACAGTGGAAGAAATAATGTCGGGAGCCCTACCACTATGAAAAGATAAAGATATAAGCTGAGCGCGAAATACGATAAAAAGTTGAGAAAGACAGACTCTCGAGGGGAGCAATACAATTTTTAAACCCACGCCTAGATTTTAAAAGAGGCATTCTTCTGGCAATCTGCATCCATACTTAGAAGAGAGCCCTAAGCATACAAGGTCGCTCAGAAGATTCAGGGAGAGTAAGAATACAAGAAGAGGTAGCAACCTTGTGGAACCATTAACCAATCGAGGATGTCTCACTCAACACACTTGAGAGCTATCGTTACTTGCGAATATGGGAAATGAAGAGTTCGACGCCATGTTTGGAATTTAGCCCATGGAGCTGGGCCCTTCTGCCTATGACGTCCAAGATCTCGATAAAGATAGAGACAACAACAACCAAGTCAAAGAAACGTCGTCGGGTCACACCAGGCGTCAGGTTCAAAAGCCTGCAAGATTTCTTTAGAGGTGCCCCTAGCTGGATGGTAAAACAAAGAATGGAAACTGAGCCAAGAAATAGGGCTGAACCCTATACCAATCATGTTTCTGGGTTTCAAAAAATAGGTGAACCGAGTAGGGTACTCAACATGAGCACCATCAGGTTGGAGTTTGAAGCGAAAATGAAAAAACTTCCGAGCAGAGAACAAGAGATAATGAAGCACGCTTCGACCCTCACACCACTGGCCCAAACTGCCATAGCTCCTCACCGCCGCTGAAAGACAGTACCGGAGATCGAGGAATGCCATTGAAGAGGTAAGTTGGGATCAGTTCATACCACAGGGACCAAGTCTGTTGCAAGGAGGTACGAAAAGACCAACCCTATCGGGTAGATGATACCTTCCGAGAAAGAGGGGAATATCACCCACTAAGCTGGCATGGACGACGAGCTCACCGCCATGATCAACATCCATTCGCTATGAATAAAATGCATCGGGGTGTGCTGGTGTACCAGGCTCGATATTCGAAGCAATGATCACCGCGGACTTAAACATGATCGTGTTTACCTGATCAGACGAATTGCTGATCACTGGAGAGTACAAAAGGAAAGCAGAGAACAATCCTGAACGCTGATATGCTATTTCCTGCACGGGATGTTTCTACTTTTATCAATGTATAGAAATTTATACAAAAGCAAGAAGTAATAATGTCCTTTCCCCTATTAACAATGCTCGGGAAGGCAATGCACCAACTTGGGAAAAATAATGCGAAGAAA
>JAGVVM010003198.1:0-45754 GCA_019149425.1 Psidium friedrichsthalianum
CCTCATTAATCTACTAATTCCTTGTTCAAGTGAAAGTAAGTGAATGATCATTTGGTTGTTTATGGATTCTAATGAATTTCTCCTTGACCACCCTGTTGTGATTGGGAAAACAATCTCGGGATATTCATGACATCCAATTTGTCTTGGCACATGCATGGTCTAGGGCTAGGGGCGCCGGTTCTATGCGTGTCTCAGCCATTATCATCATCAATATCAGAAAGTGGTTCCAGTTGCAAAGATCTGTTACGTCAAGTTACTCTTAAATGCATAAGAATGAAGCTGTGATTAAGGCATTTGTTGGTTGCATAGAGTATTCCGTGCATGATCATACAGTAGTCCTGCCAGTTATTGAGAGGGTTTGGGGGGGTATTTTCTATATAGCTTTCGTCACTTAGTTCTTCAAAAAATTATTAGTTTAAACCTTAGCTGAAACTCTAAAGATGCATGATGATTGTTTTTCCCTCATATTGTCCTGGTTAGTCGAAGGTAATCATTGCGCTTCTTATCCAGCTACGCTATTTAAAGATGTTTCGATGATCTATATGACTTCTAGCAAAAGGTGGGCTCACGGTGTACCACGGATCTGTCAAAAAGGTCGAGGAATATTTTTCTGGAATTGGGATCACTGTTCCAGAACGTGTCATTCCTCCAGACCACTATATTGACTCCTAGAGGGCATCATAAAACAAACTGCAGCAGGGGCCAATCCGGCAGCTTCCTATAAGGTGGATGCTGCACAATGGATATACAATACCCCCAGATATGCTCCGACTTGCAGATGGACTAGAAAAGTCTCTACTGATACAAATCGCAAGCAACACGCCGATCCTAGTGCTGGAGGGCACTGAACAATCATTGCTGGAGATCTCTGGCAGGATGTCGTCTTTAATGTCGGGCTTAAGCGTGATTATATAGAGCATAACTTCGTGAAGTCCAAGGACTTGTCCAACCGTATCACGCCCGGTGTACTTCGTCAATATCGATATTATCTGGGGAGATAACAATTCGTACTTCTGGATATGAACACTACCATCACAATTAAAATTCTCTGGTTCTCCTGATTAAAAGCTGCAACAATGTAACTTGAATGCTTTCAATATTGTTTAGCCCTTGAGGTTTAAGATACTTGATGAGCCACAAGATTTTGTCAGATGCCACATAATGCTAAAATCTGAGAACGTTCATCATTCTAGTGGGCATTTCTGTACTTCACTGAAAAAAAATCAAAATTTCGTTTCTAAAATGCATCTGAATGGACTAATCTGAAACTCTATAGCTGCATGTGTTTCTTCATGACCTAAAAATTAATACAATTTGAAATTCAATTTGATACGATTTTAAACGACTAAAATTGTCATGCTAGTAAAAGATTAATATTTAAACTTGCCAAAATTTTCCAGTATTTTTCCACAAATTAGAATATGATTTGTACAGTAGTAGGAATTCAAATGTAGCCTGTTGGCAGATCTCTGTATCTCAACAAAGTTCTGATTATAGATTCTGAATATTTGATTTAACAACCAAGTTACTGATCTACCTAGACTGATATTCAGGGTAGGCAAGCAAAGACTACGAGATGCTCAATGACAAGCAGTCGATTACCTGATACTCTTACTAGGAGGAGCATGCTTAGGTACCCTTGCCAAGGTCAATGATGAGACTTTCGGGGTCCTGGTTATACTTACACAGTCATTGCTGTATGTAAGTTTATCGTCCCCTTTGAATTTGATTAAAGCTACATGCAAATTGAACATCTTATTAGTAATTGAGGCATACTTACATGAGTTAGGCTGGCTGCAAAACTCGGTTACATGGATCTGACTGATGAACATCCATCTTCTGTTACTGGTCATTGAACCTGGCATATCGGACAACTGTTTTCCCGCATCTCTTTCTTACCACTGTCCACTTCATTCTCCAATCTGCACATTACTTTGCAAGATTGCAGCACTGAGATCATTGACCCAGGACAAATTACAATACGGAGGGAAAGCGATTCGGGGAAAAGCAGTCTGGCCTATTTCTTATCTAAAGATACAGTTGACCATTTCAACACAGTGATCAAAACCGCTGGTTTATCTATCCATGTTCTATTTCTTCAGTAATCCAAGATCATCTTTGCCGATAATTACACCGTTCTGCTTTGCCTCGTGTACTGTGTAACTGGGATAGCTTACATATTTCAATCTCCTTCAGCCCTGCTCCGCTCAGGCTGGTATGTATCTGATCCAAATGAATGATCCACGACGCAATTAATTGGACATTAACCCCCATTTATCTGCAACTTACCATCTTCGTGGACATCTCTTCAACATGCAGTGGGCTGTGCTTCTTCCTGTGGTTTTAACTCTCATTGCAACACAGCAACAGACGGAACACCGCCTTGGTGAAGCATCTAGAGATTTGTGCTACCCCAAGTGGGCTCTGGAGGTTTTGTCATTGCAAATGCTGAATAGGTCTTTCATGACATAGACAAACTATATTTCTGCAGCAATATGTCTTGAGTTCAACACCGACTTATAGAACACTAATTTCGGAGAAAAAATATAAAGGGGAGGCCATTTTCAGGAGTCGAATTCATGCCCAATGGGAAATGCACATCAGTCGAATTCATCAATTGCGATGATTAAGATCATAAGGATGCAACAGCCTTCGTTTATTCGTTATTTCGCCGTTTCCATTCTAATGTATTCCTTGAGATGAAACTGTGAAGTTCCCTGTTTTACCTTGAATAACAAAACATAGTTCTAATTATCTGAAGCCCATTTGATGTTGAGAATCTCTGATCTTCAGGTAACTCGAATTGTGGCTGATACACCTCGCTGGGGAGCACGTCATGGAGAATGGTTACTGATCTTGGCCATGGGTGGTCCGTTTGTCTGACACTGCTCATCCTCATGGGCTCGTTAGTCTGCTGTAGCATTCTTGTGCCTCATTATCTCCCAGAAGCAGTGAATTCCAGCTTCCCCTTGCTTGCCGGGGAGGGGGGGGGGGGGGGACACCTTTTTTGCCTATTAGAGCTCTTGAAGGGAGTCCGTCTCGCTCGTCTGTACATAACACTATCAGAGGTAGATTCAAGTGTCAGGCAAGTAAACGTGCACCGTCCTTCAAGAAAAACGGTGGTTGAAAGACAGGATGTACGAATTCTAGGAAACGGGCTGTACATTATGCAAGTTGAAAGCATCGGGATCATGTTGTGCGCGAATCAAAATCCTGGAAATGCAGAGTGTTTTTTTCCCATAGGTGAATGCTGGATTCGCCCTCCTTTCGAGACCAGCCAAATGTTGGTCGACCTGTCTCGACATTCGGATGATCGGATATGCAGATGGGGTGGAAATTGAAAAAAATTTTGCCGTCTAAATTTTGTCACAGTGATACCCAGAACATGTTGTGGAACCAATGAACATTAATCTCGCAGATACATGAACTTGTGAGTTCTACGAGTTATATACGTAAGGACTCTCTTACTCGTGGGAAAGCTCGAGCACCTGCAAGCCCATGAACGGTCAGCAGCACTCCAGGCATTTAAAGCGGCCTCAGAAATTGACAAGGATCGGCACGAAGGACCTGAGCTTCCACGTGACCGAACTTCACTATCCGGACAGCCACCATGATGAGTGAAGAGAAATCCTAGATTGACCATTGAAAGAGTAGTGGAAAAAAAAGTCACCGTGCAATGTACTTTTTCAGTAGCACATCGACCGCGACATCTCAAGTCCACATCAGCCCCAAATGATCACAATCTTACATAATAATTCGGAATATTTCTTTGAAGGCTCAACATTTGGGTAGGCCTCCCGTCAATAAGAATGGATCGTGGACCAATTGGCCCTTGCTCGATCCAACAAGGTAAGGAGAGTACGCCGGGGCGAGAAGGCCCGGACAAAGCGCAGCACTTGACCGGTTTTTAGGATGAAGGAAGGGTCGAGAATTCATGGAACCGCACGCCGAATTAAGAGGAGTATCACTTGGTGATGGGATCATCACTTACGAAATGTTATTTCAACATGGTTTGAACGCATTCTTGCGCCCACATGCTACGTTTATTTCGCCAAATGTGACATTTTAAAAAAAAATTTTTTCAAAGAGTCATTTTTCCAAAAAATGATAATATTTTTTTAGTATTTTAACTGAGACTTGAAAATGAATGGAAAGTTTCCGTCATTTAATAAGAAAATCTCAAGTCTATCAAGGTTAGGCCCTAGTCCTTGACGCTCGCACCCAAGTCCCTAGCACTTGCGCTACGCTCGAGTCCATCAAGGTTGGACCCTGGTCCGTCAAGGATGGGCTCAGGATCAAGTACATAGCACCCCAAGCCTAGTCCATTGAGATTGAACCTAGGACCTCGATGTTGGGGCTTGAATCCCCATCGACCGAGCCTGGGTCCTCGAGGGCAAAGTTCGGTACCCAATGCTTGAGCCCATGCCTACGACCCCCAAACACTTGTGCTGGGGACCATGTAGGTCGGGCCTAGGACCCCCAACACTCATGGTAAGGTCCCCTGTCGCCTAGAACCCTAGTGCCAGTAACCAGGGTACCCACCTCCATGCTCGCTGTCCATCAAAGTTAGGCTCGGGTCAAGTCTCGACAGTTAGGTGTGGGCACAGATGTTGAGATTTCGACCTGCCCTGTGGACCAAGCTCGAGCGTCGAGCCTGGCCTCAATGGGACTTGGGGTCTAGCGTCTCGTGCATGAACATCAACATTTTGGATCCTAGGCATAATCTCAATGGGGCACGATGGATTCGGGTTCGGGCACTTGAGACTTGGACACGAGCATTGGGTTCAGGGCCCGGCCTCAACAGGCCTGATGCGGGAGTCGAAATCTACAACCCCAGCCACGATGGACGCGGGTCCGAGCGCCAGGGATCTGGTCCTGGTCGAAGGGTTCGCCGTCGTCCGCAAAAAGACGTGTAAACCCTCTTGCAACGGGCCTCTGATTTCCTTCGGACGGCTTTGACCCAATTAAAAAATCCCGCACGCGTCGACGAGCGGCACGTGCGAATGGTGCTGCTTCGGACATGAAGCGCGCATTTATTAGTACCAACTTTTGTCCGGTCATATCGGCGTTGCATGCATATATAAAACCATTTCGATTCCGTCGCAAGAATAAAACATTAAAAAAAGGAAAAAGAAAAAGAAAAAAAAACAGGCATCATCCTCACCCTCTCTCCTCTCTCCTCACTCTCTCTCTCTTCCTCTCTCTCTCTCTTCTGCATCACGATCATGATGTGATTTCGTGGCGCGATTTGGCGGTCGCGAGCTTTTTTCTCGTGCGGACATTCGCCCGAATTCCTCTGACACCGTCTTCCCTAGGTCAAATCTCTCTCTCTGAGTCGCACTTGTTAAACCGGCGCTGTCTGGAGTGGAGTGCGCAGATCTCGCTGCTTTTCTGCTGCTCTTTGCTCTTCAGTCTCGACTTTCAGTCTCGCTTCGGGTAGATCGGAGGGATTTTGAGCTCGCTCCGCTCATGAACGAGGTTCGTCTTCGCTTCCTTTTGTCGACATTGCTTTTCTCGATTGTTTGTTTTCGTTTCCCCCTTAAAGATGCGCCTTTTGTGATGGATTGCATGCTTTGGTTGCACTGAAATCGAGAGGAGGAAGGATCGGATCGTCGCTGTTGTGATGGATGAGTTTTACTGATCCTTCAGCTAAAATGATCGTGGTTTGGCGATTTTTTTCTCCAAGTGGTCATGTCTAAGAAAGGGGACAAACAGACAGACAGACGTACATTTCTCACGATCGTCCTAAGTATTGAGCCTCTATGAAGTAGCGTTTTTCGATTGCCAGTTTGTGGCTTTTGTCTGTAAAGTGTTTTTACGGATTTGTACGTATTCGTCGGTTTCACATTCTAATACGTGATTTCTTCAACTAATTAAGGTGGTTTATTGTTTCTGCTGACTGCGGAGTGGTAATTGCTATTCAAAAGACTGTAATGAGTTCCAATTCGTCGTTTAATGCTGTAATTCTGGAGTGTAAGAAAAAAAATGTTTGCCCTTTGATACTGCTTGTCAGATAGTTTTGCAGTTGTCAAAGCTCAGCAAACTATTAAAGCGTGCATCACTCGCATGATTGAATAAGGGAGGGTGGGAAGAGCATAACCATTTTTCCAGGATAGAGTAGAATTGAACAATGATGCTGCATTTTGGTGATGTTAAGTGGGATGACAACTTTCGTTTTCAAGGTGGACTGGATTGCCATCATTAGCTTCAACTAAAGCAGAATGTTTCACAGTCTTCACTAATGGTGGGATAAATGAGGAACTTCATTTTCGAAGTTATTATAAGGGCCTTCTTATTACGAGCACAGTGGGGTTCAATGGTTCAAATTTCGTTTGCATGGAAGTTTGATGATCTTGAAGGAAATTCTATAGCCACAGGCTTATTTCCTGCATAGATCTCTCTCTCTCTCTCTCTCTCTCTCTCTCTCTCTATTACAAGATTAGAAGCACTCATGTTCTATGTAGTCAGTTGGTTCTGTAAAGACATGCTTAGATGTGCACCTGTTTACAATTGTTGTTAATTCTAAGTGACAATCTCTACTTGAGTCGGTTCTATTCCTGAAACTGCATTCATCTTCCATTTTGGATAGGTTAAAGAAGAAGAATCTTTCGTCCCGCCTATAAAGACGAAACTACTGAAGTCGAGCATTTACTCGAAGAGCTCAAAATGATTACTCTCAGTGGATGGTGTCTTTTGCTCTAACAAGGAGAATACCTGGAAATTCTTTGGATGTTAAAGACCTTCCATGATGAAGTGGAGTTTAGCCTCAGAGCTACCAATTGTAAGATAGAGCACTCTGCCTTTTTCGGTTTGTGTTCATTGAATCAAATTGGCAGGTTCTTCAGCAGAAGCAGATTAAAATGAGATTCTCATGCATATGAATGGATGTTTTCTTCTCCATTGCTACCCTCCATAGACATTTTACAGCTCCATTCCTTGCATGTATCTTAACTCTGACAGATTGCATGCACTAAAAGTAGGAGAAATTTAGGAGTAAGATTTACTCTAAATATATTGCTAGCTTAACTACTTAATCTTGAATCAAATTGCCCTCTTTTCTCATTTTGACAATGCAATGAAAAGTTTTGATGAAACGCTTATTCCAATGCATTGCGTTGCTCTAGACCATCGGCGGCGCCATAACAGAAACTGTGTGTACAGAGATCTTCTATCTAAAGACCGAACGGCTTCAAAGAAAATTGAAGCTACTGATAGTTTTCCTGCTTGTCTATTTGTATTTTGCTAGTAATCCTAACTCCGGTGAACGTTTCTGCTTTTGCAACAAGGTGGATTGGATTCCTACATTACTCCAGGAGGAGGAGATGCACTGAATCTTGGCGTACGTATCCCTTACATTGGTTTTCTGAGGGTCTGAAAAAGTACCTTCTGCTTTCCTTCAAAAATTGAAGTCAAGACAGAATATTCTAAGCTGTAGAGAATTGTCGAAAATTTCTAGATTGCTCGATATGTCAATATTTGTATGTATGATAGGTTTTCAGGTGTTTGAGTCAAATTTCAAACGCTACGAGAAAAGGAATTACAAAAGGTATTAAGTTGTTGAAAGAGAACCTAATCTTGCATTTACACTCTGAAATCCCTCTTTGGAGAATTTGGTTTGGCAATCCCTCATCTTACTGATTGTAGATCCAATCCCTAGCTGTACTTTAATTGAACATGCTAGTTGCTTACTTGTATCTTGTTCTCGTCATACACCCTTTTCCTTAGGTGGCTGATGTTTGCATTGGGAACTTTTAGCAGGTGCTTGATGGAATTTTGGATGAAGTTGATGATGTGGAAGGTCTCGATTCTATGGATGGTCTTGCTGTTGCATGTGAAGATTATCTTTTAGGTAATTCCAAGTCAGCGTAAGATTTGCTAATTTTGACGAGTATAAGGCGTTGATGACGGTGTCTTTCTGTAATAGACATGGACCTTGCTCAAGAAGTCTCTGCGTTGGATATTGGTCTCTGCAATGGCGTCCGCTTGGGGAATTCTAGTACGGACAGTCATTCTCCGGGATATAGTGGAAGTAGTAATGGTGCCATTGAAATGTCAGAGTCATCTGATGCGATTAATCCAGAACTCAACTGTAATGACGATTTGTGTCGAGGAAGAATTGGTCCTGAGGATTGCAATTGTCTTTCACGTGATTCAATTAAGGTTGATCAACTGCAGAATAGTTCAGATTGTGTTGTTAGCTTGCTGTCAAGCCGAAACAAAAACAATCCTGCTGCAGAAAGCAGATTGGGAGCTTGTCTTACACAAAAGAGACAGCGGAAGCCTACTCGTAGGTACATCGAGGAATCGGCAAATATGAACTCTAGTAATCTCAGACCAGAGCAAAAGCCTTTTGCGTTTAGTTCAAAGAAGCATGTGAACTTTAGAACTCCTGATCAGCTACACAATCTGGAATCCGCAGAATTAACTTCAGTTCCTGTGAAGGATTGTCCAGAAGAAACTAGCATCAAAACACTGCCTAACCCTCACTTACTGGGAAGACAATTGAAGAAACACGAACCCCTTATGGTAGGAAAATTTTTTACCTGTTGGATGTTAATTCTTAATGCTGTTTGTCCACTATTTCCATGTGCTGTAAAGTGTAGTTCATTTTACTTGGTAAAAGCTGTGATCTCATTCCTAGTTTTAGGTTTAGAACTAGGTAACACATTTTAAAACTAATTTGGTTACGGAGACTGTTATCATTAGACATAAATTGAGCTGGATATAATTGTTTCAATTGAGCGAAGAGTGAAGTAGAAGTTCTGCACAAATTGGGTCACGAAGTTCTAGGTTAGAAGACGGAGTTGATTTCTGCGTTAATGTCCTCTTTACTGCTTTTGAGAATTAACATCAGACCATCTGATTTCATGTTTCTTCGATATTCAGGAAGATGATTTGGGAGAATATTCTTCTGCATCTGAATCTGAAGATGATTTTGTTGGGCGGAAACCTAAGAAGGGTATTGATCGGAGGAAGCATCAAAGGATGTGGACTCTTGCTGAGGTGACAAAGTTGGTTGATGGTATCTCTGAGTATGGAGCTGGAAAGTGGACTGATATAAAGCGGCTTTTCTTTGCTACATCTGCCTACAGGACACCCATAGATCTCAGAGTACTCAATGTGTTATATATCAATAAAAGTTATAGTCCACATTATTATTTCACAAGGTTTTCATTATTGAGACTTGAATTCTGCAGGACAAGTGGCGGAACCTTCTGCGGGCTAGTCATGCACTAAAATTACACAAGGGAGAGGTGAGCATTGCTTTCCCCTTTACTGGTTGCGCAGTGTGATATGCATTCTGTGAATGCAGATTATACTGTAGCTTCATTACACATGACAACAATCAAAGTCCAGGAGCCTTGTAATGAACTATGGTTGGATCCCTTTAGATGATACATACTAAAAACAAAGGCTGCGTTTGCATTATGAAGTATGTCATGTTTGTTAACTTTAGGTTAATGTCCTTGTTTTCACTTGCCGATGATTATCTGTGTTAGACATGGTATGATGAGCTGCAGATCTATTTTGACAACTCCTTCTATGTTCAAACTTGCCTTGTTGAACTCCTTCTATGTTCATACTTGCCTTGTTGGCACCCTAATTCGACAACAAGTATCCCAGACCTTTTCTATGGAATCCGGGTGGTGTTCATCTTTTGCCACTTTGTCCAGAAAGTGCATAAAGCGAAGTCTAAAAGTAGTTTTCTCTTCACTCCATAATAAGCATTAGAAACTCCAAGGAAGATTCAGTGTCTTTTAATTTTATGTCACCTGTCTGTTGCTGTGGAGATTCAGAGGGATGGGCTTCCTTTAAATTTAGGGCTGGGTTGCATGATCTTGTCAAGTCATGTCACTGGAAATACTATATACTTGTTAATTATGCTATAATGTCCCTTTTGGGTTGTACAAACATGTTAATTCGTGTCAGAAATTGGGCCCTGCTTAATATCTTATCTTGTGATTGTTTTATAGCATTACACAATACATTTATGACGTACGGTTATCATGAGTAGTGAATTAGTGGTGCTTCCACTTGAAAATTGTAATATGCGTCCATCTTTGAATTTGTGTACGAGGGCCCTCATTTTTCAATTCATGTGTCCATAATTCAATTCTATTTGAGGCAAGAATGCGGTGCAATGAACAAAGATTTTATTCAGCCAATGACGATTCTGCAGGCTGAGAAGAAGGAGAAGAATGCTGTCCGTCCACTGCCAAAGTCCTTGCTACGCCGAGTCCGTGAACTGGCGACAATCCATCCATACCCAAGGAACTACACTTCGAGATCTCGCAAAGTTCCTACTGCAAAGAAATGTGCTAGCATCAGCTCCAATGGAAGAAATGTACGTAGAAGAATCGACTCTTGAAAGAAGCATTTGCTAAAGCTGTATAAATAGTAGCCGCAAAGCGAGAGAAGGAAAGGAAAAAAACCTAACTTTTGCTCCGTATCAGAGAGGGGGAGGAAAAAAAAAAGATTCTCTTCTATTGTAGGTAGTCTCAGCTGGAGTAAGTGTTGCCGCAAAATGTGGTGAACATTGCATTGCGCAAATAAAAGAGTAAGAGGACGGGTTAATTCGGTTGTCTAATTGCAGATGTTGATCTGTTTGGCTTTTTGTTTCTTTTATTACTGTCTGAGCAAGTGATGCACAGTACGTGATGTGGTATTGCATAGTCATACATTAGTCATACATGCATCAACCTATCCCAGGTCTATTGCTGATGCATCATTTGTGCATTAATGCGTCACCCTCACATGTTTATGACTGCTCATGCATACAGCCTACCCATACGCTTATGCGCCTCATGTCACACGATCAAACCACATTCATCATGCATATCCGATGTGTACATAACTTCTCGTGATGGTGACAATCTTCTTCTCCTGATCGCATGCATTGTGCTCATACCAGTGCCGGTGCCGTTCGTATCTTCTCACTGTGCTTCATCGGCTCTATGTTTCCTTAATTTACCTGCCATGGTCGCGTAGCAGGTTTTCATCGCCATCATGCACCAAACGGTTTCGCTACATCTTCCAACAAGGTTTCAATCCATGCCAAATGTGTCTAGAGAACAGTAGGTATTTACAGTTTTCTGGGGATGTGTAGGAAGGTCGAGAAAATAATCTCCTCTGCAAACGTTGTCGTACTTGCAAGAGGAGACAGTATGATCCCCGGACAAGTCTCACCAGATCAAAAGCGCATGTACAATAAGATGTCTGCATTTTGGTCAGGTGAAATTTCTTCGCTCTTTTTCTGCGAGTGGAATTTCACTTTGCAGCACAAAATGCCTCACAAACTACCGAAAGAACCAAAAGAGATTAGATGTTCAGAATCTCAGATAGGGAAAGATGCGTGCATTGCTACCATTTCTTACGATCCACTAAGCAAAACC
Source organism: Psidium friedrichsthalianum (assembly GCA_019149425.1). NCBI lineage: Eukaryota > Viridiplantae > Streptophyta > Magnoliopsida > Myrtales > Myrtaceae > Psidium > Psidium friedrichsthalianum. Next base: position 11,394 of record JAGVVM010003198.1, read on the forward strand.
GACGTGGCTATTTTGTTGACAGATAGGATCAATGAGATCTCATAAGAGTCCCGTCCCTCCTCCCCCACCCGAAAAAAAAAGGAGACAATAACCACGACAAGAACAAAAGACGAAATCGAAACAACAGCAGAAGATGTCCTGAAAGATTTCGTGAATGCATTGAATACCTTATTCACTGAAAGTATGCCGACCCACCAATGGTTCAGCCTCTCTCAGCCGGCCGAGCATACGGAAACTGAAGCCGAAGACAGCCGGCCACCATGGCGGCAGTGAAAATGGCCGGCAAGGGGGAATCCAACTTGGACCTCCCCACCATGCTTCCCGGAATACATAGCACTTCTCCGGGTACATCGTCCAAAGGAATCCCCATGAAGTCACCCCAGGGCACGCTCTCGAGAATGACGACCACGACGAAGATATGGCGGAGACGAAGGCATCCGCTGGCATGAAAATCATGACGCCATTGTCAGCGCCAGCAGGGTGGTCCACAAGGCGGCACACCGCATCTGCCTCGCACACACCGCACCTACCCATTCGCCGGGAAAGTGAGGCGAGGAATGAGGACGATGGCACGGCGGTGCCCGTTCGGTGCGGCAATTTTGAGACAAGAACTGGATCATGGGCCCTTTGGTTGTTGAAACTTGAAACCATGGCAAACGGTGGAAATAGAGGGAGAAATGTAGCACGATCGTGCGAATATTTTGGTTACACTTCAAAATCACAGATGATAGAGATTATGTAATTTTTGAGGCAATATGAATATTTATTAGTTAGTTTTCAGGCACGGCGTTATAAGTAAATAATGAAGTTCATGACTTTAATTGCACGGTAAATAAAACTTTCTTATGTTTTTCTTTTCAATCAAATGCAAATTCTAGTCTACAAATGAATTTTTAGATAAATATTGCGTCATTTTTTTCAATAAATAAAGGATGAGGTTGATGATTGCACCATGAGGACAATCAAATAATTTTATCAAATGTACATTCTCGATAAAAAGTGGGCGATAAATCTCTTCATTTTGCCCTTTCTGTCCTCTTTCTTTGATCAATTTTACCTTCTTCGTTGGAATGAGTTTATAAAGGTAAAATGGAAAAGGGGCGCTTGGCCTTTGAAGTGGGTGGTGCGTTCACTCTCACCTTCCTTGTTGAACATGTCTCTTGTTGTAAAAGATAATGATCCATGAATTGAATAGTTATATCTATATTTATTTTCCCTTTCACATGATCAAACAAAGAAAGAATCGAAATTACGCAAGGTGTTGCAGCTAAAACATGCTTTGCTAGTTAATGGAACCTCTGCTCAATATTTTTCATGCTCTAGAATAATGTAAAGCTAGTTCAAAGCATCTTACATTAGTTGCTCAAGCCATGTCCAATTGCAGCTCAGTTTCAGAGGACATAACCAAATGTCTCGATGTCACAATAGAACTTTTGTATTCAATGCAGGACCATCAGAACACATAAAGTCACCAATCTTGAATCGAAAATGTAAACAAGAAACCTCATACTCGATAATTTTGCTTATAAGAAAAGACCCACATTATTCCGTCTCATCCGACAAATGACAAGCCAAGTTGGGAAGGAGCAAATCGCCATAGGAATAGGCCGCTTGATCAAAATTTAGAATAAAGCCGGTCTATTTTGTAATAATACCAGAAAGTAGCTCATTCAAAATGGGGCTTCTCTGGGTAACTGCAACCGGGTCTTTGGATAATGACATTGGACGCATAGCAGCCAGCTTTAACACAGTCCTCGATGGGTTTCTCCTTAACCAGTTGAGACAGAAATCCCCCAACGAATGCATCACCTACACACGCATGCATCTGTTAGGCATGCACCTCAAAAAGTTGCTAAACGTATAATAAGTCGGGCCATGCCTGCATGCGCATGTATGTATGCTTTTAAGTGCGTACATAAAGGTTATATACAGAAGATATACCTGCTCCATTGGTGTCAACAAGTTTCTCCTTGGGCAACTTTATTACTGGGAATTTCTTGACCTTCCCATCCTCTGCAACAACAACAGGGTCGGCACCCTGAGTGATAACAGTGATCCTCTTGTATGTTCCTGATGCTTTGGGCCATTGGGATATCTTAAGGGCTATCTCCTCGACATCGTCGGTCTGAACAGCCCAAATTAGTTTAAACAATTCACATAATACATAATATCTTAAGTACACGGAAGAAGCAACTTTACCTCCCAGCCATGAACTTTAGAGAATGTCCGTGCCTCCGTCTCATTTCCAAAGACATAGTCCATATAGCTGGAGTGAGAAATTCACGCCTTTAAATTAAAATATGATTTTTCATATGGTAAATATTGTGGGAGAAGGTTCAAGGTATAGATGCTTACGGCAAGACCTTCTCTTGAGCATCCTTGAAAATTCGCAGATGAATGGAGCAGAAAGGTTCATCATGAATAGCTGTGAACACAAACATTGATCGAGCAATCTTAGGTAAAGCTGCTGAAAATTACCAGACAAGAAGGACTATCTACTTTTTCCTTCAAGCAACCAACCTTGTTATTTGCAGCTGCATGTTCAGCAACAAGCTGGATAGACTCTGGGGATACAGTGAGGAAAAATCCAGCGATGTAGAAGTATTTGGCCTTCTCAACTGTTTAATGTAGGTCCAACAATGATGTCCTTTTAGTGAAACCGTACAAGTAGAAAAGATTCAAGTTACCAAACCCTCAAGTTGGAAAAGCTACCTAGCGCCCAATTTTCTGGTTGTTTCAAGTGGTCAGACTTGTAGCAATTGGCCGCAGAGAGATTGGCAATAAGAGACCTAAAATAAAAGACGACACAAACTTCTTGTTAGTCCAACTAATTATAACTTGCAAGAAGAGTCTTGATGGTGCTGACAGTTGAAAGCAGACCAAAATTGTCAACCAGAACAAGGAAAACAGCCACGTTAGCACTACCTCTGCATTATAAAGTATAATCAACTCTTAAGAGTCCTTTTAAAGTTCCAAGTGATTGTGCCATTTTAGGCCTGAATTTTAAAAATACACAACTTGGTCCCTCAAATATAAATTCTAAATAACTATGATTTCTCGGCCAGATTTTCGGGTTACCAACCACATTTTAACATCTACCATGCACTCAACTAGGCTACGGTACAAAGCACATTAAACATGTAAACTTCAGGAACAGACTGTCAAGTCCAAAATGTAGGGAGTAAAGCAATAATTATCTAATACTGCAGGAACAACAGGAAATTTACCCTAATATTAACAATCAAAATCGCAAAAATCAATGTGTCTTTCCTTATGGTAATGAGTTTTGATCCCTGACTTTGTGTTTCCAACCCCAACCCCCACACCTAGACCATACCAATGGCATAACATAATGAGCTCTTTTCCTACTGCAAAAGAGGGGCACAACGTAATGTTTGAATCTCTTAATGATGTTACTTAATATGCTGTCAGCAGCTAGAGGAGACAGTGGTCTTCTATCATTTCATGAGCATCTATGACCCAGACCAGAAAAACGAAAAGGCACACCTATAGAACAGCCTTGAGAGTGAAATTTCTGACTAGTTCAACTAAATAAGCCTGAAACAACCTAAAGTCACCCCAAGGATATGGTTGGATGAACTCACATTTGGCAAGCTCATGCACCATAGAAAGAAAAGAAGATTTATTCACACGTTTTCCATTGTGAAGATATGGTTAGACTAACATTTTGGAATCGTAGGCTGTATTTATAAGAATAAGGTAGAAGACCATTGGATTACATGAAAAGGCAAGCTCTAGCTAGTCAGAACACTAAATCAAATTTTAACATGTATTAAGGAAAACAAAATCATACATCAGTAGAGATTCCACTTCAAATAAGTTTAAAGCACATCATGGCATACAATAGGAGCCTCATAAGTCATTCAATGAAAGAGACAAGTTTGAAGTCCATACTTAAGAATCAAGAACTACTCGCGTCAGTATAATACTGTCAAGATAGAGACGAGAATATCCAAATGAAAAAAACACATCTGAGCATCAACTGACCTTTCCACCACCCCACAAAACAGACGCACAAGTGCCAGTTGGTGCATTTTCATCTCGTAATAGTGGACCTGAAGTATGCATCAGATAATGCATCAACTTAGGCATGACAATGCACAGAACAATATAAATTACCACAGAAGAAAGACCTACATTCACACCAGCAAGTTTTGCATTCTTCTTCATCCTCCTCCCCCAAATTTGTCCTTTCCAATGCAGCCATGAAGCTGGTTGCACCAGGAACCTGAAGCATCCACTGTAGAGGACAAAGAAAACCTTTTCAAGTCATCAAATAACACTTTAATCTACCAGATGCTAGAATAGACTAAAATTCCCGGATGTAACCTGAGCAACTCTGATTGAGTTCTGAGTAGCACCTAGAAAAAAAGAAGGACATCACTTGTGGAACAGAAATGACACATTGTTCTGATTACAGATATCAATTTAGCACAGGAGAGAAGTCCATAATATGCATTACCCCCAGCAATGTAATCTACACTGTAGTTGCTAGCCATTCATCATCCTGCAACATGTTCACTCGGCATAGTTACCACAGCATCTTACAGATATAACCCTTTGAAGATCATTGAGGGTGATCGAAATTCTTCATAGTAATACCAGAAAAGGAGAGAGAAACTCTTCCTACTAGCAAACAAAAATGGCACTATCTAATCGTTGTCATAAGGGAAAAGGGGGAAAGGAATGGTGAGGCGACTCCACTTCGTAAGTACTCCTTTCTTTCTTCGAACTCATCATTGGCATGGAGACTAAGAAGTCTCAGTAAGCAAAAAGAGAGAGCTGAAACAGGGCATTTTGTAGCATGTTCACATGAAAAGTTAACCAACAGTTCACATGTGAAGAAGAAAATGAACCATTTGCTCTCTGCTGCCATATATGCATTAGCTGTTATCGTGACTGGATTAACATAGAATGCACAGCATTCACCCTAGGCCCCAATCATATTATACTGTCGTAACAACAATCCCAATGGTCAACAATGAAAAAGAAATACTAAGATATAGACCATGAATTACCCAAATCATGCGAGAGAAAGATTCTTACATTGGCAGGTGCTTGTCCTCGCGAGATCGCGTTGTTCAACTTGATGTCGTATCTGTCACGTAGAAATGGCCCAGTTGTTCTCGGGGCCGACTAAACGAGAAAACGTGGTTCTTTTAATATCGGCAATTAACATCCTGCAAAGCTTTTCACAAGCACGGTCCCCGCTTAATTGAACATTCAAACTTAAAATATCGGAACGCCAAGAAGCTGCTCCATCATCATCGTTACCGCGAAGCATTGAGCTACTCTATTAAAGCAGAACATTGGAATGAAGTAGCTGCTAACGTCGTCATTCTGCGTCTCTCAACTTCCAAACAGAGCCAGATCTAACATTTAAAAAAGACGTAAACCATCGGACATTCGGAGCACGAGCTCGAAAAACTAACTCGGCGCGCAACCGAACGCTCAGGGCACAGGCGGCGCAAGATCTGCGCAGCCCCTCCGCAAAAACGAAAACATCTCGAACAAACATAAGAAGCCAACGTCCCAAGAGCAGCCGGAGACCACGAGCGACTCGGCCGAATCGACAGAGCGGCGCACGAAGACAACGACGAACCGGGGGCGCTTCACCGGCGCCTCGTCGTACCGAAGAAGCACGAAGACACGGAAACGAAGATCGGGAGGAAGGGACGTAGGGGAGGACGAACTTTTGGAGGAAATCGTCGTCGACGACGGCGGAGATGTCGAGGAGGGGGTTGCCCATCCCCGAGGAGGATCCCGTCGGAAACCTGGCGGAAATGCAAGCTCGATCGAGATCGTGTGTGATCGAGAGAGAGATTCAGATCTATGCGGGAGAGGCGAAACGGGAAGGAGAGTGATCAAGTTTATGGGGGAGGGGTTTCGTCCTCGAGACTTTTAAGACCGCATGGACTGTCGACATCTCACCAAACCAACCCCACCCAATTGGCCAGCAAATTCTCTCGAATTTCCTAATTTTAGTTCTCTCGTTGCATAGGATTAATACCCCCAAAAAAAAAATCTCGGTAATATAAAAATCCCTAACTTTTTTTTATATCACGAAAACCCTAAATCTGTCGAACGGCGACGCACAGAAATAACCCCCATCTTTTTGTGTCATGACAAATTTCAAACTTATACTGGTGTGACAAATATACATTCGATGGAACTGCAATGCGAAGAATATCCATCACAACATATGAGTTTGGAGTCTTTCCTGGCACAAAAAAAAGTTGGGGGTATTTGTGCGAGCATTTTTTTTTTTCAAGTTTTTAGGGGTATTTGCCCTATTTAATCAGATTTAATAATGCAAATAGTCCCTAAACTTTGACACAATGTATAGTGTGCTCTTTAAACTTTTAATTTATTCAATGCAATCTTTGAGTTTTAGCCAAATATTCAGTATTGTCTCTGAACGTTTAATTTATTCGATGTGACCTTTGAATTTTTCATATATTTTCATATTATATGAAAATGTTCAATGTTATATAATCCAAGCACTAATTTGAACATACATGAAAAGTTCAAGAAACACGTTAAACAAAGTAAAAGTTCAGAGATCACATTGCACATTGAGTTAAAATTCGTGGATCGCATTTAACAAATTAAAAGCTCAAAAACCACATTGTGCGCACAGGATTGAAGTTCAAGGGCTATTTATATTATCTTTTCTATTATGACGGGTGCCCATATTAATTTTCCCCCCATTTAAGAAAAAATGAAAAGCCAAAATCGGTTTCAACAACCCTCTTTTTGCTTTGGTAGGTATTATTTCCCCGATATTAAAAAGAGAGAGAAAAAAGAGAAAGAAAACAAGCAATTTTTGGTAGGTGAAGTTGGAGACGATAAAGAGCAACCACCTGTGTCGCTTTTCATATATAATATGTATTTTTTTTTAATACTTTGGTTAATCTAAACCTTAAGTGCACCAACTAGCCTATGAAGAGATATCATAGGTTGATTTTACTTTCCCAATTAGAAAGAGAGATGCAAAACTGACTGTATTAGCTAGCACTAATTGGGCAAAAAAGAACCCACGTCGGTCTAAGCTAGACAAGAATAGAGCAATTCGGTAGCGGCGGCAAATCGATGGATCGGATTAGGTTTGAACCGATTATCAAGGACTTGGATCGAATAGAGCAATGTGTTTCACCGGAATTTCTCCCGCAACTAGATATTTTTCACCAAAATTAGTTCTTCGACTTTTAAGTATAGGGGAAAGGGTTTTGTGACGATTCCGGACAAGAGTGATCCGAAAAAAAAATTAGGAAATCAATAGTTTTAGAATCTTCAATAAAATTATACAAACGTAGACTAAACCAGAGTTTGACTCGACGGATAGGTTTAGAGAATACAATTCTTACAAGTGGACTAACGTACACAAACTTCGTATGGAGTTTGACTCAGCGAAAAAGCCTGAACGCTCCTCAACACTATATCGAAGTTTGACTCGATGGCAAAGTCTATTTGGGTACAGATAAACGCAGGATTTACAACTCGATCACAAGAATATGAAAGCTACAGTTAAGAAATTTAAAATGCAGTGCATAAAGGAAAGATAAATATGGATTTATTTGTTGTTCGGGGGCTTTCCCGATGGATACTTGATGGTATTTATAGTAGCTGAATGAGCAATTGCTATGCTATTCGATGGTTTCGACTTTAAAAGTAACCTTATTTCGCGTTTCTATTTTTCATGAACCGCTCGATCATGTTCTTGGGCAGTTCTTTTTTGCCTGCGCAATGGATTATGGAACTGTCGACAGTTCTCCTATCTGTTGTAGTGATTTGATCCTTCTCTCCTTCACCCTCGTCGATCGTGTCCATGCTCTTTACTCATCATGAATGTCGTGACCAAGTCTTCAAGCGATTGTATTAAAGCTTAAGTAACTGTCGATGGCAATTTTCCCGCTGAATGCTCGAATAATGACTACCGACAAATTCTGGCGCGTATGCCAAAAGACGCTTCAAATTCTTTTGCTGTCGGCGCTAGAATCCGCAATAATTTCACTTCCCTCATCATGCTTTGTTGGTTTGACACGTGGCATTAATTTATATCATTCCCCATAAGCAATCCAACATTTTCCAACAGATCGATAATCACTATAGTCCTCACGTGCTATGCACACGACCTTCTCATGTCCTGATATTATGTTTTAAACTTTACCCTTGTGCTTCGAGCACATGTATCGACGGGCGAGCTATGTATAGTGTCCAAAGAACGAGAAAATTTATACATGCCCAATCCAAAATCCCACTGAACTCAATTTGAAATTCAGCATTCATACTTTTCATAGCCGATTGATGAGGCCAGCCGTCGAGATTAATGCAGTTAGGTGATTTCTTGTTTAGAAATTGAACGACACTCGTTCTAGCCTTGCCAATCGCGTGCAAAACTGCTCTAGACCGGAATTATTTTATACAGATCAAAGGGCTGGAACTTATTCGATTTATTGGAGTTGCAAGGCGTTTCATAAAACCTCGAGGTCATTGGATATTCACTTCCGCACGTTTAGATTGCCTTCGAAAGGGAAAATATATTGATAAAATCGTTGCGGTTGCCGATGAGATCTAAAAAAATACAGAGCAGATGGTGCTATTTTTTTTTTTTTTTGCCCGGTCAATCCATAGTTAAAAAGACAACAAAAAAAAAAAACCAAAAAAAGTAAAATTGGAAAGAATTCCCCAACAAAAGTCAGATTAGATCTGTGCAAACGGGGAGATCTCGACCGTTGATGGATTCTATCTGAATGGGGCGCCACCAACCCCACCCCCTGCCGCCTACGACCGACAACTTTGTTCCCCTCTTCTTTTTTATCTATCCATAAAAAAAAGGGAGAATTACAAAATAAAATAAAAATAAATCTATTATAATTGTGTCAATTATAATTTTCTTTACCAATTCAGCCCTAAACCTTTTGCGATTATACCAATTCAATCCATTTGATCGGCCGACATTACTTTGCAAATTTTTAATAATATTTTTAATATTTTTCAAAATTTTTAAATTTTTTAATTTTTTCTATCTTTTTTTTTTAGGGGGTTTGGGTTGGGTGGGTTTGGACCGGTCGAGGACTTACGACCCTCGCCTAGCTGTGGTGAGGTTCACTCAACGGCCCTCATCGGCCGTGAGGGAGGACTTGTAGGTCAGATGGACCGAATTGGCATAATTGCAAAAGGTTTAAGATTGAATTTTCCAAAAAAATTATGACAGAATTGGCATAATTGCAATAGATTTATGACTTTTTTTTTTTTTTTTTTTTTAAATTTTCCCTAAAAAGAGCATACATAAGCACGAAGGATGAACTTGGACTTTTAAGCACGTAAAGTAACTAAATTAACGAATTTAGGAAAACATGGTTTAAAATGGCCTTAGATTTATCACGGAATGAAGTAAAATTCATGAAAATGACAGCCGTCCAGCGAAGAGTTTGCCAAGGAGAGCCGGGCCGCTCCGCCGCCGGCGCCGGGTGCAGCCATTCCTCGAAAGAAAGACTGGAAACACGAGTCAGCTAGCAAAGGTACTCAAGAGGAGGAGGACTGCAATTCCATCCTGACTGTAAAAATGCAGCCAAAATATGAGCTTCGATTACACAGGAAGAGCTGAAAAAGAAAAAAGTCCACAACCAGTTAACAATTTAACATACTCTCTCACACAAAGATGTCTGCGTAAAGCACCAGATATTCAGGTATAATATACTCATCAAACCCATCTATGTACAAATGCTACAGCAGTTTCATACTCCGGAGGGCTTTTCCTGCGGCCGAAATGGAGGAGCAGGGGGTCCAAACTAGCGTGGCGCCCGGCGGCTTCGCTCCGCCCGCGGGCCCTCCCCACCAGGTAAAACGCAAGCGCCACGATCAGGATGAACAGAATGGCCGGCAGCGACACCACGACTATGTATCCCATGTCGTTAACCGTATTCTGACGAGCAGGTCTTTCGCTACTAATGCTGCGCTCAAACACCAGAGAACAGATGCGCGACACACGCTTTAGTTAACATCTTTTGCTCCGGGAATTGGACATAAATGCCAATAAGAAAAAACCAGTGCCGCGGCACATCAAACAATTTTCGACCCGGGATTCACATCACCGTGCTCTAGTAGTAATTAAAGCAATCGACAAAGAGCGCGACTCTGGATTTTGTCCGGTAAATAGTAACTTATATGTCACCATTAGCTTGGTCCCTAAGGTGCCAAACCTTCTGAATGGTCGACTTTCGCTCTATTTCCTGCTGCAACATCATCTAAGAGTGTATCAAAAAACAAGTTTGGCTAGAACATCGCAAGGATTATTGTCTGATTTTTATCAGCTTGAACCAACCATCTTTTTATCAGTGGAAGGAAAGGATTGTGAATAATGTGCTTTTAGCTTTTCAGTCTGTCCAGAGCTATCACAGCAATGGAAAATCCCCCCAGACGTGTAATCAGGGCAGACATCAAGAAAGCATTTTGATTCAGTAAAGCTGGAACTCTCTGATGGACAATTTTCATCATGGCCATTGAGGTTCTCTCCAAAAGTGCTAAATGCTGTGCAGCTGAGAATGGAGTGCTCAAGCATCACCCCACCGTTCAAAAGCTCATCTCCCCGCAGCTGGGTTTGCACATGGTCTGTTTTCTTCTCTTTGTTAAAATATTAGTAAAATTGATTACCATATTGGCAAACTCTTCAGTGAGACAAAAGGAAATCCAACAGGCGAGATTTATGTCGGGCTGCATGAATTCAAGAACGAAGAAGTCTATGAGAAATCATCGTTGAATGCCAGCATTGTTGTATGAATAGGAAAGGCGAAGAATTATTGCAAGAGAGGCGTCTGAAGGGAGGGAAGAAAAAATCGCAACCCTTTAATGAAGAGAAAGCATGAAGACAGAAAATCTCAGCAAAAGAAAAACTATTGAGTGTCTTCTGATGGCTTGTGTTTTTAGTGTTTTGTTTCTTCGACTTTTGTATGTTTCGTTTGCCCTTTTTATTCGTAACTTTTTGACCTTTTTGTTGGTTCATTCATAGTTATCGAAAAGGGTTGTGAATGTGTGGAATGTTACCTTTGTTAACGCAAGTGTTCTGCTATTATATAATTATGTCAGGGTGAGTGTTGAAGCCACTAGAAAGCATTCCAATAAAAGATCTTCTCCCTCCCATCTTTATTTTGTGCCAATGTTCTAAATTTCCCAAAGTCATCGGTATTGTTTTTGGTTCCAACACTATTGAATGGTGGTGATGGGCAATCATTTGGGAGCTGGTTCTTGCCATCTTTTTTGACAGATTAGAAATCCTCTCTGGCTTGAAGCTTAACCCCAGCTCCAACTGCTACGTTCGCAGCTGGAATTTCCAGATGGGATCAAGCAAAAACTGCTAGAGCTTCAAGTACTTGGGTGTCCCTTTGGTCTCTGTTAAGCTATACTGTTCAGGATTGTAAGCATCTCGGTGCGTATATGCAGAGAAGGAGGTGAAGCGCATGTCCCAAAAGAAGGGAAAAAAGAAACAAACTACAACAAAGCCGTGGGATTTCTCACTTCCCATCGATCTCACAAGACTGCACGACATTCCAAGACACTATCGGAGATGAAATCATCTCGTGCTGATGCTCCATCGAATGAAATCCGCGTCCAAGTGAATTATATCGCTCGGCGAACCAAAACAGGGGGGGGGGGGGGGGGGAGAAAAGACGAACTTTATCACTCTGTGCTACCGGGTTTCATCATCATCATCATCATCACAATCTATGGCAGAATCAATTGCCGAACTTGCGAATGAACTGCTTACCTCTACCGACGCATGCCCACCTCAAAATACTCCGCACCCACCAGAGAGAGAGAGTTCGCGTGATTAGTGAAGATGACAGTGATGAGGGCGAGTTCAGAGCTCGGACTGCGAAGGATAATGAGTTGTCGGGTGCAAAGAAGCAAAAAATGAGATGGTAACCAAAGCACCAAATCCCCTTCTTTTTAATGTTTTCCTCCTGGTCGACGAGCCATGCCCAACTCGATTCGGTACGTACCCCATCGTGTGCTCGCGCTGGCTACTTTTGATTTAGCTTTGTCTCGTAACGAGTAACTAGGGGGCTGACTTTCATCTGATTATAGGTTAGTTAAGGGATCGGAACACTCGCATAATTCATGGGTCTCCCATCAAAATCATTTACAACACGAGTTCATTTATCTTAACAAGTTTCTTGCTATCAAAAGCTGATCTTGACCACCCCCTTTGCTCATATGAATCTCCAGATTGTGTTTTTTCTCTACTAGCGTTCGACCCCAGATCGAACATCTTCGCCTTGTTTTACTTTTTCCGAGTGATCTGCATGAATGGACTGCGCAAAACATCCTGGATTTTGCTTCTTGCTTTTCTTGCAGGGAATAATTGTCCCTCCCTCATCCTCCTGATGAATAACTCTGCAAAGTTCTCAACCTTTTTCGCCATTTAATCCTCCTGAAAAGGGAAGGTGAGAGAAGACTTCTCTAACCCTGAACCCATCAAGTTTTAAATGTTATTGAAAGCACGTACAATTATGCAAAGGTCGACGACGCCACCTCTTATGAATTCCAGGGCAATGCCTTCCACAGTATGTCCCAAAAACATGGGTCTGCGACTTTAGCATAACCTAGAGCAATTAAGACACTGCAGACTTAAAAACAGTATGGCTCTCAGCGCTCGGCATTATCCCCTCCTTAAGGAAACTCTCTTTTCCCCCCTTTCGGGAGCGCGTGTTCGGGAAAAACCAGTTCCAATAAGTGTAGTGAGAACTTGAGAAGTACAATGACTCCAACCCATAGCCAACCCCTTCTTTCCATGAGCTTTGACTAAGCCGCAACATTTACATATCAGTATATCATATTACATGCTAATGGTTCCATCAGAACTAAGGAAAAATTTGCAGCAAAAAGAACTTTGGTACAAGGAGAGAGAGTGAGAGAGAGAGAGAGGGTTCATCTGCGCTACGAAACATAAGAAGCTGAATGCGGAATCTTGCGGACCCCCTCATGTGAACTGACTTGTTTGTTGGACAGTCGACGCTTATATCGTTTGAGGACAGATGCCAAATTCTCTTTCCCCTTAGGGAAAGCCACATCACCTGCTGCAGTGCCTGTCCGACCTTTCCTGCCTGAGATTGCAGACTCCACGTCCTTGACTATTTCGAGGAGCATTGCCGCCGTTGTGCATTTGCCACGGGCAGTTTTTGCAGCTGGAGGTAATGAATCGTTAATTCCAACAGCAGGGCTTGGTACCTGCTGGAAGTTTACCCCGGGAATTTGGAGACAAAAGCAAGGGGACATCTGCGTTCGGGGCTTCAAGAATGCCAGCTCAATGACTCCCTGTTCACAAGGCATGGATATAGTATGACAACCAGCGTATGCATGATAAACTAGAAGTTTTGACTAAGGCTGCTGCTTGAGGCTTCTTGCAGGTTATTCATTTTTCGACAACACTAGAAATCAACCATTGAGGAAAACGAAAGCAAGATTAAAGTAAGGCATGAACATTATGCATTATGCTTCCCACCTAAAAGTAGCTAAGAATCTAAAATCAGCATGCACACGACAGTTGGACTAGAAGCAGAATGTAGAATAAGGGCTCACAAACATTCATCTCATCAAGTTAGACAATGGTGACATATGCATACTCGGCAAATAAAGAAATAGATCATCAGATTTATATGGTTTGGCAAAGTCAGGGCCTACTACAAGCAATTTCATTGAACAAAGATCTAACTCTAAGGTAGATTGGCAGCAGTAATCACTAATCTGCCTATCTCAAAATGTTTCCACAGTACAATACCTGAAGTCGGTTAAGTACGTAAGTATATTTTCCCCATAACTCTGGCCGGCTTTCCATGAGCGACAGATCAAGAACCTTGTGTACACACCACACGCCAAAGCTTATTATGATATCGGCTCTATAGATACACTCATCACCACAATGGGGAATAGATGCATCAAAAATTTGCAGAACCAAACTCTTCATTCTTCAATGAAGGGTTGTTCATCTCCCTGGACTCAACCTCATAAAGAAATTTCTCCCTAGCAGCAACCTTGTCAATTAGATCCTCATCAGCACCGTCGTTTTGCTTAAACAGCCAGTCAGATCCCTCCAGCTTCAGGAGTTTCAAAATGCAATGTCTCAAGGACTGGAGAAGCATGGCTTCAGCATCCACAACAGAAGTAATTTCTCTAGAAAATGCGCTCGATCTGCTTCCTATGCTGCCCAATGTCCGACTTTTATCAGCAACACCAAACTGCCTCAAAAGGCTGTCTCGACCAGAGGGATGAAGTATTTGAGTTTGATGTCAACTGCCTAGACAACGCGTCTCGATATTTGTTAGAGGGAGAGAGCTCATCAAACACCAACGGGCCTACTCTAGAAACAGAACTAGAGAATCCTGGTGGTTCATAACTTGTTTTATTTACAGATGGATCATATCCAATGGAAGTGTCCCACAGAGCATTCCTGGCAGACATACCTGAATCGCGGTTAAAGACAGACGCTCCAGAAATATCTGGCAAACTACGGTACTTCTTCTCATTGGCTGAAGCCAGCACACTATGGGAAGGACTAGGAGAGAAATGCTCATAATAATATCTCTCTGGATGGATTAAACTGTTTCCAGAAACCGCAACATTCTGAAAGGATGTCTGTACAGGGCTCAGCCCATTCTGCAACTTTTGCCCCAAAGAATAAGCATTAGAGTCCTTGTAGCTGGACGGGCCCAAGGACAGGGATTTTGAGATCTCGCCCTGCCCATTTAAACAATCAGAACTTCTTTCAGTTGCAATCCGACTGAGATATGATGCAATCTGATAACCATGAAATGTGGCAGGCTGGTTATCCCGGCCATCAGAAGAGGGAGGAAGACGCAAACTAGAATAACGCCTCTCGCCAGCGTCTACTCCACAGTTAGAACTTTGAACACATGCATCCGACAACTGCATTTGGTTGGACCACAGAGCAGAAGATCCCCTTTGAGACCCATACGGTGACTCTCGGCCACTCCGTACCCTCTGTTGCTCGGGAGAATCAAACGTACTCGGGCTTATAAATGGATCAGATCCTCTTCCAGCCAATGAAGGGAAATATGCAGAAGAGTCCAACCCAGATGTGTCCATTTTGATTGTTGAAGCGGCGACCTTCACATCAACCCCAAGCAACAGATCAAACTTTTTAGCTTTTGCTTCTTCAGTTACTTGTCCATGATAGTTATAGAGCTGTCCCAAAATTCTTCGAGAACAGCAGCTAATTGACGCCTTGCAGCACGCCCCAACCCTGCTAATCTCGAAAGACTACCCGCACCATTTCCACCATCATCACTTTTGCTGCTGAGACTCTTGAATGAGCCTGGAGCCTCGGGTATAATTGGAGTGCTCCCCAATGCTCCTTTGGATAGTTCCTCACGCTCCCAGGAATTTTTTCCATCATCATTTCTGGGCTGGAGGTCTACCTCAACTCCCACGGTCTTCTCAACAGGTTCAACTAATTCAATCACCTCAATTGTTGTGGCCTCAGTTTCAGAAATCTCCTTTGACGCAGCTAAGTGTGGCATGCAATGCGTTACGGGTGTCAGTTCTCCGGAAGAGCATGTTTGTGAGTTTGGTAACACAGTATCAGACTGCTTCTCGTCTCCAGTCATCAAACTGCGCTCGTGGTCAGATTCTGTCACTGGTGAATCGAACTCAGAAGTCACTACAGATGCAACAGAGTGGGACTTCCCAGGTAAAGGAGATGCATCCAGCTCTAGGCTGTGTTCTTCCGCTAAATACCCAACACCACCAAAATCAGACTCCTCTTTCTCAGCATAAAGCTCGGTTATCCTTTGCAAATCCCAATTCCATGGCCGTGCATTTGTCTGCGAACTTGCAGATTTTAATGGTGTAGTTGCTAGCCATAGCATCAAACCCAATGATGCACAAGAAGTGATGACAAGGACAACATACAGGTAAGACGAACTACTGCCAATGTTCCATCTCAAATTACCAGCCCAATCACTACTTCCAAAGATCATCTCCAACACAAATATAATCTTCAAGCCAAGCATTCCAATAAATGCAATCAGAACCAAGAACTCCACAACCTGAGAGATTTTGTGGACACCCATCACTGCTCTGGATGAGGCAACGCGAAAAAGAGGCACCACAGAGGAGGGGAGCAGCAGAGCTACCGCAACCTGCGTAAAAATGAGCAATTGGTACAACCCCTCAGCTCCGGAATTCCATACACAGTAAATAGCAGGAATGATGGCAAAAATTCTGATTGAAGCACGGTGAAGCCAGCTCGGGATGTCCACCATCATGAAATTATGCAAGACCACTTCTCCACTTATCTTCCAGGTTAAAGCTGTGGCTTGACTAGAGCTGAACAAAACCAGTAGAAAAAGAAAAGGTGCAATTGGACTTGGAAATACCTGTACAAGTTGTTCAAGGAAGACATAAGAAATGAGTGGCCAATACAGAAAAATCATAACTTATCGAGGAGAGACCTAATATAGTAAAGAAGCCAACCTGCTCCACTAAGGTCAGTGCATCTTGAAAAGTAAGAGAAACAAGGCCCACACTATAGAACACATTTGCAGCTGAACTCATCAGCGCATAACTCGCCAGATAAATGCAACTGAATACACATATAATGGCAAATAGATGGTTGTGAATCAGGGAACCACTAGAAAAATTTGGCTCTCCTCGGTAATGCTGCAAGAAATTTCACCAACATTATCAAAGACCAAAAGTCACAAGCAAATGTATGATGCCAAAGCATTATTTATTAATACATCAGTTATGTAAATATTGTATGATTGAACCATAAAAAAAATTATGAGATGATCATCAATTGGTACTTCTACTGGATTGCATCTTTGACTATCAGAAGAGACAATCTCACTCAGTTGAGCCCCAAAACCAGGCCTAGCTAAATATTTATCATGTGTCTTTTGATCGAATACCACAGACCTCTTCACACGATTCAATAACATTATCTTGCTTTTGTCCCTCAATAAGCAAGAGACAGAAATATGATATCCAACTAATCAGGTGCATGTATCCTCACATGAAGACCCATGTAATGCTAAAATGCTTAGTTTTCATTGTAGTCGTCTCTTTGTTGTTCCACTAGCATGTAGACGGTTTATTACCCCAAAAAAAGAAGATATACATTGATCAAAATTGCAAATCCAGCCTATACCATACTTTGAAGTGAAATGACACGTCAACTTACACAAACGGATCAAATCTAGTCAATTTACCTAAATTGATGAATCTGATGAAATTGTTACTCAACGAACATCCAATGAAGATGTCTGAGGCCCTTTTACTTTTCTGAATCTGATTTAAAGATATTTGAGACGTATAAGTTTTTTTCCTTCCACAAGAAAAATCATATGTGCAACAAATCTATGATGCCATTGTTTGTACCAATTACATATATGTTTCAATTTGATAATTATATCATTGTTCTTCTGGATTTCTTCCCAAAGAAAAAAAAAAAGAATTCACCTCCTCCTCACAGGGGCTTGCATGCTTTTTTTTTTTTAATTGGCAATGGTTGAAGAAAAGATGAATGTTTTGAATAACCAGAGGAGGCATGAATAAAGGCTGAGGAGTTTTCATTTTAAATGGTTTAATGGAACACTCAAAGCATGGATTGATAGCAAGATGTTGCAGATTGTCTTTCATCCCTCCTATTATTCTCTCCCTTTTCCCTCTTGCCCTATTCTCTTTGCTAAAGCAAATACTGTCAAAATATTTCACACATTAGCAAGTAAAATCAGCCAAAGGTTTCTGGTAGAAAAAAAAAGAAGTAAATGCGTACAAAAGAGGAAATCTGAGAATATTGAACTTTGAAGTAATGCATGGGGAAGAAGTGGAATCTTTCTTTCGCAAGAGAAGACTTCAAAGCTGTGTTATTCTAAGCCGTTTGTGCTTTTCAGTGCATGCGACACATACGCACATGTGCACGCGCACAGAGAGAGAGAGAGAGAGAGAGAGAGAGAGACCTGAACTAGGGCAGAATGGAGGTAAAAATTCTGAGGCAGAATACTTGCTCCAAGAAGACTCATCAACATAAATGCACTCTCCCCACTGAATACAGTAGGCACCCCATTCATGTTTGAGGGATTTCTGCTTGACTTAGCAGTAAACCAAAAGCAAAAGCACAAATTATGAAGCACGCAATGCATACATATAGGAGTTTGGCCTTGCAGTTCTCCTGAGGAAAAGAACTTAAAGAATTGGATCATGACAGACACTGCACAGTCAATGAATGATAAATTGCAGCTATTCACAGGCTTACCAGGAGGTTTGCAAAAAGAGGGTAGAAAACAGCATCTATAGCAGTAAAAAAAATACAACTGAACAAATCCGCCCCGAGAAGAAGATTTAATGCGTGTGCCATTCCCACAATCTGGCATGAGTCAGAGTGAAGGCCAAAATAGAGTAAGAACGGAGAAATACTTCTAGATACTAACTACATCAAAGAAAAACTACTAGCCATCAACAACAAAAATTCAATACCATAGAAATGTCCGATGCAATCATAGAAAACTCCAACTGAATCCCCAATAGAACGCATACACATCTGTCGTACTCATCACTGCAAATCTGCGACACCATTGAAATGGGGATGAAAATTTCTCAGAACTCAAAAAGACGTGCGGCATTAAAGAAAAGGTTCACATCATGTAGATACATTGAAAACTTAATGCCGTGTTCCAGACTGAAAATACGTTCATGGGCACATTAACTCATTTAAAATGGGACAAAAGTAGCACAAGCAAACATTGACACAGTAGCATGTGGACTCCAGCATTGAATAACTGTATTCTTTGTCCTACTGCTTCCCCCAGCGTAGAAGTTCAGTTCTTATTAAGGAAAATCAGGGATCAGTTTGTGAAAAATAAAGCAAGTATGAGTGCTTCAGATGCAAGAGACCGAGGGCCACAATAGGCCGAAACTAATAAAGAATATAATGGTATGTAAACCTACACGTGCCAACAAATCTTGTCTAAATGGCCTGATAAGGAATAGGTATATCCGTTATGTATCAAATATCAAGTAGTTTCCTTTCTAGTTACTTCATGTTCACGGAGAGCCAAAAAAATAAGTATTTCCTAATACCAAAATCTTTAATCTGAGCATAAAAAGGGTTAATGTAAAAGCACAGTAGCCATGACAATGGTGAATGCAGTAGCAAAGACACGCATCTAAGGGTGTGTGTGTGTGTGTGGGGGGGGGGGGGGGGGGGGGGGGAGAGAGAGTTATGTACCTCAGCAAGATCTCTCTTAGTGACCACAGCAATTCGAGCTGACAGGAACTGACACAGAATTGCCGCAAAATTGAAAATAAGCACAAATACTAAAAGATCAAGCCCAAATCGTGCACCTCCTTCAACATTAGCAGCCCACTTTCCAGGGTCAACATATCCAACTGAAATTAGAAATGCTGGTAGGATAGCTGGAAGCACGTGATGAAGGCCCAAAGCCAAATGGTTCGTACTTGCAGTTTCAGATTCCATACTTCTAAGAAGTACCTAGACAAAAGGTTAAATCAGCAAGGATGATTCTTATGCAAGATTACCAATGTAGAGAACACACCGTTAATTACCAATCCAAAATAAATATCTTTTAATGTCATAGGAGCCGCAACTCGTAGAGCAAACACGATGCAGCACTTCAGAAGTAGTTTTTGCAGCAGGTAATCTGCTAACCATACTTAGCTAGTGATAACCAATTCCAACATGCATTGGAACAGCACTTAAAATCAGGACCAAACTGGTGATCAGGTTAGACGCCAGGCGTCTTTTTAATCTTGACGAAATCTACCAGCTTTTTTCGCATTCAGATGTAGTTACATAACAAATGCTTGCACATCACATCCCAAATTCTAGCTGTGTGACCATCAGATACCAACCTGCACTTTGCTATGAAACCACAATGCACACCGGCACAATGTGATGTAAAGACCTCACGAGATTCACCACTTTAAGTCTGTACCATAGAGGAAGATGATTCTGATTCAAGCAACCATTTCCCAGCTGACTGAACCGAAGCTGCATGAAAGGGAGAGTCTCCTCGAAAGTCACTAAGCTGATGCCAAATATAGAGAGTAACTTCCGTGTCGACCCACAACTCCAAAATCTAATGATGCTGAAGCACAGAGACTGTCAATAATCAGTGAAAAAGGCATGATAATTTGACTACCAATAGAAAGTCAACTGGACCATCAAACAGAAAAAGGGTGCCATGATCATGATCAAATGGAACACATTTCACGAGCGTAATCATTCACCAGAAAGTACAATATGAGGGGAGGAAAAGAAAAGCAAGAAGCCACTATTACTCCACTCGCAAGAACTCCAACAGCACAAGTCAAATCATCAAATCCAACCCTCCAAAACACGAACATCACAGATCTCCAAACCCCATAGAAGAAGCGAAGAACAGAGCTCAAATCAAAACCAAGTAACACGAATGGACTATTCAATTCCCCACCCATCCCCCTACCCCCACCCCCACCAAAAACCAAAAAAAATTCGCAAAAGCAAGAGACTTCAAGCACCCAAAACCCCAGGAAAACTACCCAATATCAAAGAAGAATCAGAAACTAGCGGCAACGGATCTGATTCGCCTGAAAAACGGCACAAGTCAGACAAAGGGGAAAAGTACCCATTCGCACGAAACCCGAGGTCGACCGATCATAAGTCTAAGAATCATAGGAGGACAGAAACCTACATAGTACCCAAATCCGCCTGAGATTATGTCCCGTCCTCGTCCTTTCCCCTGTCCTTCCCCCTCCTTGGCCGCAATGACTTGCAAAGACAAAAAGGGCAAAAGCTTGGATCAGAGGCTTCGAGGAGGCCCCGAGAGTTTCTTACAACCCCAGGAAGAGTGAGCTCAAGTTTTCACGCACAGAAAGAGAGAGTGAAAAGATGTGCATTGGTGGGTATTTTAACCCAACCTCTAGGGGAGAGAGAGAGAGAGATGACGATGTTAGTGGGGAAGTGGGCAAAAGATCACCTTTTTTTCCCATTTAACGCAACAAAACGAGTTAAAAAGAAAGGCTAGAAAGGTCGGAAAGACATGTAACGTTTCTCTCTCTCTCTCAGCTATAAATGAAAAGCACACAGAGAGAGAGAGAGAGAGAGAGAGACAGACATGTAGAGGGAGAGAGAGAGCGCTTTCTGTAAGTTTGCCCCTCTCTCTCTCTGTAACTTCGGATTTCTTCCTCGTCGGAACACTTCGGAGTTGACCATTTCTTGCCCTGTTTTCCCTGTTGGTTTTTTTTTGGGGGGGGAAGCAGCCCCAAAAACTCCATTTCACTAAATTAAAGCAATCATAAGTTTTAATTGATAGAAATTATATGAGACTCGTGACAGATCTTACAAATTAATAAACTTGCCACACAAATTTTTACCGTGGTGGCTGGCTTGGCTTAGTGGTAAAGCATAGGCATATCTTTCATGACGTCTCGGGGCATTGCTTGTATCATGTAGGAACCTCCAATGGCTCGTGCTGTATTGCCGAAGGCCCGCTACATCTGTTATGGTGATGCTTCCTAGCATCTTCAACAATGGATTATTGAGGGTACGAAAGAGTTATGACTCAAGCCGAATGGTAATGTGCAGAAAATATTGTTAAGAGCCGGTAATCCCTTTCCATCTCCATTGCAAATGAAACAAAATAAAATGAGACTCAATGATTTCTTTTACGGATCAATAAGCAGTTGCTAAAACGGGTAATGATCTTTTAATGGTACATGGACAAAACAGCACTTCAACAAAGTCAACTTTAACTTAACAAGTACATTCCTCAAAGATATCAGAAATTTACCGTTCCATCTTTCTGTTTATTTCACGAAAAACCCACATTCTGCAAAATAGTTTTTTTAAAAAATAACTGCTTGTATAACTTACAAAAATATATAAATGAGAAGTATTTTTATCGCTCATTAAATTTTTTAAACATAAGAACCGGCAATAATAAAAATATTTTTTTTTGGCTAAATAATCTTCCTCGTGCTGCACCAAATATCCTGTCTTTATAGACACGACTTGCCAATTTTCTTTTCTTTTTCTGCAAACGCATCTCTGTGTAATTAAATTAAAATAGTACAGACACAATGAATGAAAACCTTTGTTATATCCCGCACATCGTACTGTTGTACGAATCGATATTGGTCAGATTGTTGTCCGATGTGACAAAAGAAAAACACAATACTGTAGAAGAGATTCGGTTGTTATGTTGTAATGAATACCCTTTCACTTTGACCATTATTTGAGAAAAATTATCCAAAATCTTTAAATTATTAAACTTTAGCTAATTCAATTCTAAATATTTTAATTTGCTAATTAAATATATTAGGCCAATCTTAGTTGAAAATCCCTGACGTGGATATTAGACTTTTTATGCGACTAGATCGGGGCTGACGTGGATAGAATTTTTATAATCTTTTAAACATTTCTGAGTTTCTATATTATTTTTTCCTTCTTTTTTCTTTTCTTGTTACTTTTTTTTGCCAAGCCCGATGATGTCTAGCTACGAACGAGAGTCGTGGCTGTCACCTAAACCTCACGAGAGCCATGAAACCCTCATCGGACTTAAGAGAAAATAAGAGGAAAAGAAAGAAAGAAAAGTGAATATAAAATTTACATAAAAAATTATTTTTTTGCAAAAAATTATATAAAAAATTATCCACGTCAGTGTTGGCTATCTTGCATGGCACCACCGGCATTCAAATTAGCGACTTTTTGTTAAAATTAATCGGATAGACTAATTGGCAATCCCAAAAGGTTTATGATTTAATTAGTAAAATTGAAAGGTTTAAGATTGAATTGGACAAAATGCAATAGATTTATGACTTTTTTAAACAAATTTCTTCATTATTTAAGCTATAGCATTTGCACGATAAGCATCCTCGTCGCCCTCAAACTGCTTGCACGATAAGCATCCTCGTCGCCCTCAAAACTGCTCAGAACATCACTCTTCGAGTTCATCTTGAAATCTCTGTGAATACAAGTTTTTTTTTTATAATATCTTACAAAATTCATCTCTCTCTCTCTCTAATCATGCAAATATCAATTGCGTCAGTCATGTTGCTTATGAATAAATTATTTGAAAATGCTTACCTATAAATGATCATTTGTATTGCTTACAAAAATGAAAATAAAAATAATTCAATATTAAGAAAAAAAAAAAAAAGAAAATAATGAAAATATTTTTCATTAATTAAATTTCAAAGATACAAGGGTCATTTAGGAAAATATTTTTTTAAATCATTCATTTGCGGAGCCTCGATACTAATTTTTCTCGTAATCTCTCTATTTCTCTTACATAAATTTAAAATATAATTATACAGATGTCAATTGGGTCATCAATTTGATTACGATAAATGTTTTAAACTACCCCGCTCCCCCCTTCTCTCCTCTCGGACGTGAATTCAAAGAATGGCTAGTCAAGTATCAATCGAATCATTCAATGTTACGTCCAATTTGTACGTCCCACCCGAAGTCAAGAATCGAATACGTAAACATCAGTTGAATGATTCAATAGCATGTGATAGAATTCATCTCTCTCTCTCTCTCTCACTTGAGCACTACCAATCACATGCTTCATCCAGTCATCGGTAACTCAATTGGTCAATTCATTCTCTCTCTCTCTCTACCAAGCACATGCTCGATCCAGTCATCGCAATTCAAAAGGGTCAAATCCACTCTCTCCTCTTCTCTCTAACAGACATCTCCCTAACATTTCCTTGATAAGATAATGGGCATGAAAAGATTGCCGCGCGTACGTGCACCCCCAAAGCGCCAAAGATGCAACCCGGAACCTGACCCCATTCACTGAACTTCGATGATGCAAACCACGTCCCCATCTTTCCTGTCACATCCGCACAAAGCACTCAACCCTAACGAACGGCCTTCTCATCTGCACAGCTTCTGGTTCATCCATGGCTATCATCAATGGGAGACTACAAAGTCAATCGCTTTCGTCCCAGGAAATTCGACACATGTAATCCCGACATGGCTCAGCTCACCAAGCTGCCAAGAATCTAGTCTCCGTCCCACCTTTCTGCTTACTTCGATCGTGATTTTACCAAGTTCCGATCTTCCTGTTGTGGCCACGCAAACCATGTCAACCCCGACGAACGGACATCTCATCTGCACACTTCTGGTTCTTCCATGGGGTATCATCAACTGGGAAACTATAAAGTTCGTCCTTTTCGTCCCAAGAACTTCGACAGATGTCAAGCCCGACGTGGCTCAGATCACCAACCTGCCAGGAATCTAGTTCCTGTCCAATCTTTTTGTTTACTAGATTGTGATTTTGGGGTCTCGCAGCCTCTTAAAATATGTGTCTGGCTTTGTGTTGAAGTGGGGGTTCACTGAACCTATCGCCCGAGATCCCCATGCATGCTCGAGCTCTTCTGCCCGAAAGGACGGGACACATGCTCGGGACCGCGATCGCAACACCATGCTCAAAAAGACTCTTGCGTTGACCCCAAACCATTATAAAACTCAGAGACAACCGTTACCTGTTTTTCAAACACTTTCCTGCGCTGTCTCTATCCTGTTCTGGGGTTTTGCTCTGTGGGCTTCTCCAGATGAACGACCTTCCCTCGGAAGAGTCCACGTAGATTTCTCACTCCACGTCATCTGTAGAAGCATGTACACGCACGTGAAGTCCACGTCCTCGATTCGATCGGTATTTCTCTCCTCCGGTCACCGGAGGTCTTCATCGAACGCCGGATCGAAGTTACGGGTATTAACTGCATAAAGTGAGTACTCTAAAGATTTGAGTGCACGTAAGTTATAAAGGGAAATTGATGGGATCGCCCCGTTCGTTTAAGACAGTTTCGAACGGAACCGAAAGATCACGTGGCGCTCAAACGCGACGCTTTGGTCCGGTGCAGTAGTCAACGTACGAAACTTAAGACGGGCTTCTGTAGGAAGTGGGCCAAGGGTCTCGTGACACTGCTCTATTGATATCAAGTGATGACGTTTAATTTTGGCATGTTTCAAATGACTTCCTCCTCCTCATCTTCCTTTTTTGTTGCTCTTTTTAGCATCGACCTTTTTTTGCGTAGTATACAGAAATCAACCGGATCTTCACTTACACTGATTTTTTCAATAGGATCAAAAAATGGTTTTTGCATCAATTCAAAGCCCAAAAAAGGTTGTAGAACAAGAATTAGGCCAAAAATTTAAGATACATTTTGGAAAAGGTACTATCACATCGGATGAATTCATACTAGATATTGTTCTTGAGAAATCCGCTATCCCAATGATTGATTTTCCTGCCCCATAGGGACCACACATTGTCCGACCAAATCCATTCTTTCTCAACACATATCTCCTAGTTTGATTGGTATTGCTTTTTCAATCTTTTCGACCTAGGTTCTGTAGGAACAGATTCCAACAAATGATGACGCTATAGCTTCAATCTGATTAAGGTCAAGGAAGTTGGTGACCTGATGATAGGGGAGCTAGCATTTGTAAATTCGCATATATATATAATATATATATTTTATGTATATGTATGCTTATATCCTACATTTGGATAATGTTTGAAATTTGCGCAAGAAAACAATACTTTTTATTTCTCAGAGCACAAACAGACAGGCCCTTTAAGAGCTAGGAATAATTTACAAAAAATTGATAATGGACACTCAAGTTATGTTGAGATACCATGTGAGTTGTATTAGATAAATCACACATCGGAGAATTGATGTGGCCTTGAGTCTTTAATATATCCTATTGACTCATAATTTATTGGCTTAAGCTATTGTGTGAAGGTGGGCCCCATTTGATATATTGACATGCTAGGACATGGGCTTCCTCTCGGTGATCTCCCCGTCGAAGGTATTGGACTCATGTTGCGCGCCTCTCTAACAAGTTGGAACATGTAAACATCTCCCTGGTCAAAGATATTGTGCTTTTGTTGCGCGCACTCTAACAAGTTGAAACATGTAAACACGTACCTTATTAGTCACCAAGGCTCTAATTAGACCGGTTCATGAGTCACCAAAGGCTCTAATTAGATCGGTTCATGAGATTTATAAGGTGTTTCGTGAGTTTTTGGACAACCGACTCCGTTTCCCTGCGTCGTTCCTTCGGGCCAATTGCGTGATTTTTTGTTGCATTTTGTAATTTTTTGAAAACTCAGATTTGGACGGGTGTTTTCTTGACATCGCTCTGTCACGTGTAGGTTCAATCCGGGCACCAAATGGTACTTTCTTGGTGCGAAAAGGCCAACCGCCGAAAACGAAACACTGTTTTGGCAGTTTCCTCTCGCGTTTTCGCATTTCGCTTTCGTCGTCAGTTTCCTCTCGTCAAACTTCATTAGCGCCTCCACACTATCTACCATATTCATGTTCAGTGTCTCTCTTCACGTATGAGGAGACGACATGGGATTCATCAATAGCCTGCTGGAGATTCTCGGACTCGGCATCGGAGTCCCCGCTCGGCCTCGTCGTCGGTTACTTTCTCTTCCTGCGGTTCGAGCCCAAGGATGTGAAGGTGAAATGCATCACCTGAATGCTCCTTTTTTCCTTTTTTTTTTCTTTTTGCTTTTGTTGGATTCGTCTCGCCGCCACGTTCGATTTGACTTTTGTTTAATGCCGATGTCTGGTGATCCGCGGTGCTGCTCATCTGCAATTTGGGGCCCCTTGTGGTTTTCAGGATCCTCTGTCGAGGCCGCTCCACGAGTTCGACACTCGCTCTCTGCTTGATCTTTTGCCGGAGGTCCCTCTCTGGGTGAAGCATCCGGATTTCCACAGAGCAAAGTCCTAGTGACCCACAAGCTTTGTTCTCATTGCATTGTTGCGATTTCCATGTGACATTGATAGTGTTTCAGTTCGCCAAAGATGATTGCCTCCTGATTTGATGCAGGTTGATTGGTTGAACAGGTTCTTGAGAAACATGTGGCCTTACTAGATCAGGTGATTATGTTTATGTTCCAGACTTTGATCGATCATGAGGATTTACAGGTATTCCATGTGTTCTAAAGCATCTTGTGATCTGGGTTATTCGATGCTACTGCAGGCTATATGCAATCTGATAAGAAGCACCGCACAGCCCGATGTTCGCGGAGTACATCGGCACCTATCAGATAAAAAGCGCTGGAGTTTGAAAAGCTGAGTCTGGAAACTCTGCCTCCAGCAATTCAATGGTTGGTTCCTCTCTTATCTGAAAGGCAGTTCATGATTCTGATTCATTTCATTGAATTTATCATCAAATTACATCATTCTCATTATGTCATTTCATTCCATTCAATGTCAATATATTCAATTATTTATTCAGTTTTCAACAATTTATGTCAGGTGGTTGGTTCCTTTCTTTTATCTGAAAGGCCGCCTCGGCCATGAGGTGTCTGTTCCATGATCACACTTGATTTTTCTTTCTGCTCTAGGAAACCAGTTAGATGCCCAAACATGATCAACTTCTGCTTGATAACCATCTGAGCCCTAGTACCAGTTTAAGAAAGCAAATTTACGAGATCCACCCGCGCATTAGCCTTTTGACTCAGAATTTTGTTGTGAGATCGTCTACTCTCGATTTGTTTCTTATGCATATCAAATGGCAGGTGTTAAGTGCACGAAACTAACGAAAATGAACTAGTGCTTGAACCTGCGATTAGATGGGCTGGAAACCCCAACATAATCTTGGTGCTGAAAACTCTTGTTCCTACGGATACCGGTCCAGGTTAGATATACATCCAACGAATATTTTAGCAGTAACATCATATAGAGAACGCCGTGAAGTCTAGATGCAGTTGAATTTTGCTCATTCAACTTTCAAAACAAACAATTGAATAATGCAATGCAACACATCGTCTGGTGGAGAACGCTGTTTTGTACAAGTTGGAAGGTGACATCTGAATCATGCGATTTAAAGGATTGACTTTGGAAAGCAAAGGTCTTCTTGACTCTTATCAAAAGGTCAAATAATGTATGTCTATTGTACCTTTCTCTTAGGTGAGCCAAGCCAAAACTTTTCTTAATGATTTTCATTGGACTGAAGTGAATTCTCTCAATTGATACGAACTCATTGAAAGCTAATCTGGCATAGGGGAAGAAAGGGAAAATGGAAGCACCTATATTACTTTTGGTTGTTTTGTTCTATGGCCAACATGAAAGGCCGGTCTTTGCCATATGGGTAGCGAAATTCAGGAAAGGAACGGGGCTGCCTAGGATTGGGATTGAAAACCCAGTATAGTTTCTGATTCAGAGAATGCTAGTCAGTATGCATAATCTCTTGACGTTGTCGTGTTTTGCTCTTTCTCAGCTGCTGGATGTACACATATCAGCAGTTCCCCGAATCATTCTAAAACCCCTTGTGCCGACATTTCCTTGTTTCGCAAGTATAACAGTGTCCTTGCTGGACAAAGTAAGTGCATCCAAGACTTGAGGTCCGATGACCAGGCGTGCTTCACAAAACTAATCAAATTCGTACATATGGACATGTGATTGATGATCTTATGCTTTCATTATCCCACAGCCTCAGGTTGATTTTGGATTGAAGCTCTTCAACGGGGATATGATGGCGATACCATTGTTATATCAATCTGTTCAGGTGCTATCTTTATACACCTTGCGCAAAGTTATTGGTCGATGGAGAATGCGTGAGCTCTTCATACATGAACTCTTCTTTGAATTATTTATTTAGTCATGTACCAGCTGTAAGTTGACTTTAGGGATAGAATAGCAGTAGTTAGCGGGCAAGAAAGAAATTGAACTCTGAACACTCCAGAGATTTAATAAAGTTCCTTAGTGTTTGACAATGTTAAATTTAGCTTTTGGAGAATAAAGAATCACCAGAAGCGATATCGTGCATACACATGGTCTCTGAATTTTTTAAGCTAAAGAGGATGATCAAAGTAGCACTCGAGCATTGGTAGAGTAACCATATGAGACTCTGATTTTTATATTTGGTCTTCTCTGACTCAGCAATTCATTAATTACACTTGCTCATATCTGATTAACCAAAAAATTCGGACAAGGACATGCGGAAAACTTGTGCCCCTCATCTATGTTCTCGTCACATTTGTGTCACACCCGAAAATGCATTCAATGAGATTGTAACATCTGAGATCTTGCAATGTTTGTCAATTTCAACTATTCGAGAGATATATTTACAAGCAATGCTTACTTGTATTTTTTTCTTGCCGATGATATCAGGAAATGATAAGAAAGCAAATAGCTAATCTGTACCTTTGGCCTCAGACACTGGAGATTCCAATTCTTGATGGTTCAGTGTAAGTGGTTTTAGATTGCTGGGCTTATTAGGCAGTAGATGAAAGGTAGGTTGACTGTTTCTTAAACCATGATTAAATTTATCAGCTGGAATGATCCTTGGCATCAAGATGCTTTCGCTCGGACATGTCTTAATATCTTCAATTGTCCCTTACTGGAAGCAATTTCTAAGATTGCAACACCATGAATGGGAATGTTTCTCCATTTGATTTGCATAAGCACCGATTGATATGAGTGTATATATCCGCATAATGTCGCAAGCAGTGGGGTGACAACAAAACCCGTGGGCATACTCCATGTGAAGGTCATACGAGCTCACAAGCTCCTGAAGATGGATCTTTTAGGAACCTCAGATCCTTATGTTCAACTCAGCCTGAGCGGGAGAAACTTCCCGCTAAAAGAACTACTGTGAAGATGAACAATCTGAATCCAGAGTGGAATGAAAGTTTCAACCTCACCGTGAAAGACCTTCAATCCCAAGTACTTGAATTACATGTCTATGACTGGAAAAGGTACAGATTTATGGCATTCCTCTAGCTTTGCACGAGTACACACGTTATCAACTTATCTTGTAAATGACACGCATGCCTTCTAGCCATAGAATACAAAGGATGATGATCATAGTGCCGACAGAGACGATATATCGATCATTTCGCGGATTTAGGCCTAGTGTAGGCCATTAATTTGTTCCTTCAGCAAGCACTTTTGGTGATTCATTGTTGTTAGCTGCAATGTGTCTTTCCATTGTACTGATTGCCGCCTTCATCAGTTTGGGACGCACGACAAGCTGGGGATGCAAGTGGTTCCACTGACGTCGATCTCGCCTCATGAGCCCAAAGAGTTCGCCCTTAACCTGGTCAAGAACCAGAATCTCAATGACCCTCATAACAAGAAACTGAGAGGGCAACTCATGGTCGAGCTATCATACCATCCTCTGAGGGAAGACAGCCACAGATTTAGCGGAACGCTGGAACGACATGAGAGCCAGAGAAGTGAGAGTGAAGTATTTAGCGGACCGCTGGAACCACATGAGAGCCAGAGAAATGAGGACGCCTCACATAATTGTCAAGCCGGTCTGCTACTGGTCACGGTAAAAGGTGCAGAAGACGTGGAGGGCAAGCATCCCACAAACCCTTATGCAGTGGTTCTGTTCAGAGGAGAAGAAAAGAAAACCAAGGTGAAACTACTACTCCCTGGCTTTTTGTTCAATTCCAAGTCGGCATGTCCATAAGAGTAGCATTGTCCTAGACAGTAGACACGCGAGATGGGTTCACAAAATCGGGGGACAAAAATATTGATGTGACGATGATAAACTCTTGTTGAGTGCTCGACTACGACCCGCTATTCACTTCCAGTTTCCGAAACCAGTTCGTTAACCACTCTTTGTATTGCTAGTGCTTGTCGTGTCGAATCGTAGTTCATGTCCTAGAGAGCTGAACGGCGATATGATGTCTTTGTCTGTACAGTTGGTGAAGAGAACCAGAGATCCATGTTGGAATGAAGAGTTCCAGTTCGTGCTAGAGGAAGCTCCTCTTAAGGAGGAGATTCGTATCCAGGTCATGAGCAAAAGGACCAAGTTTGGTTTTCGTTCCAAGGTCGGTCTGGTCTGGATAAAACTTATAAGGGGGTGATAGATTATTGATGGAAAAATTACCAAAAAAAGTCCTAAATTACATATGCGCCAATTCAATCATAAATCTTTTAATTGTGTTAATTTAGTCTCAAATATTTTTGACAAATTGCCAATATAGTTTTCCAGCTTATTTTGATCAGAAAACGCTGATGTGGCCTAGCTCAAACGTCAGTGTTTTCCGAGCAAAATAGGTCAGAAGGACTACATTAGCAATTTGTCGAACGGGTATGACTGAATTAGCATATGTAATAGGTGTAAGACTTTTTCAGTAGTTTTTCGAATTATCGAATTATGTCGATTGAAATTCATAAAATTACAAATATACTTATGTATGATTTTGGTGCAGGAATCATTGGGTTTCGTCAACATAAATCTTAGCGACGTCGTGTTCAATGGACACATAAATGAGAAGTTCCATTTGATCAATTCGAGGAACGGTGTCATACACGTCGAGATCCGATGGGAGGTGACTTGAAGGAAGTCGAAGCCGCTGATTTCGCGACGATATTCGATTGGATTTTTTTTGGAGAAAATAAATTTTTTGTTCGATCATGGTTCTGTTTTTGCCCCTCGAAAAATCTTGTCCATATCGAATCAATCCGACCAATCCACAGCTAAATCATTGGATGGCACTGCACTTCGAATCCGACTTAGGCCCTGTTTGGTTCAGCATTTGAAATGAGCTTTGGGGCTCTAAAGTCCCTTAGCCAAATGCAAATGATGTTTGGCAATTTTTTTTGACTCACTTTGGGGAGATGCAATTGCATCTCAAATGCTCTCCAAAGGCCTTTAGCCCAAAGTACCTCTTGAGGTACTTTGGGAAGTTGCATTTCCGAAATGCAACTACAGGTTTTTTATTTTTATTTTTAATCTTTTTATTTTATTTTTTATTTTTTCTTTTAAGAAAGTAACTACAAATAAAATAATTAAAAATAAAAATAGTATTTTCGAAAAATAAAAAATAAAATAAAATGAAAATAATTAAAAATAGAAATAATGAAAATAAATTAATTAAATTAATTAATTTAAAAATGAAAATATTTTTAAAATAAAATAAAATAATAAAAATTTAAAAATCTAAATAATAAATAAAATAAAAAATAGAAAATAGAAAAAAATTAAAATAGAAAAAATTAAAATTAAAATAATTAAATAAAGAAATTAAAAAATTGGAAAATAAAATAATTAAAAATATAAAATATAAAAATATATAATTAAAGAAAGTAATTAAAAATTAAAAAGTTTGGAAAATTAAAATAAAATAATTAAAAAATATAATAAAAATAAAAAATAATTAAAGAAAGTAATTAAAAATTAAAAAAATTTGGAAAATAAACTAGAAATAATTAAAAAATATAATATAATTAAAGAAAGTAATTAAAATAACATAATACTTTTTTCTAAAAATAAAAAATTGAAATAATTAAAAAAAATTAAAAAAATAAATCATTTAAAAATAAAATATAATTAAGAAAGTAATTAAAATTAAAAAAATTGGAAAAATAAAATAGAAATAATTTAAAAAATAGAAATAATTAAAATTATAATATAATTAAAGAAAGTAATTAAAATAACATAATTTTTTTTTTCGAAAAATAAAAGAATATTTGAAATAATTAAAAATAATTAAAAAAATCAAATCATTTACAAATGGTAGTTTTACCAAACAGCATTTACGTCAAAGTTGCATCCAAATGCACATTTAATTATAGTTTACCAAACAATATTTGCATTTCGCCAAACCCTTTAGCTCAAAGGTATTTGCATTTTTTCAAAGTCCTTTGGCCAAATGCTGAACCAAACAGGCCTTAGCAGAAGCAGGTGCCAAGCTAGAGCATACTCACCACTCCTGCTATGTGTTGCCCTGTGGTGGCACCCCCTCTTTCGTCTTCTCATTTTGCGGCTTTCTTATTAAGAAAACCAAAATTCTCTTATCAATCATTAGCCTCGTCTTCTAGTAGTGAAACCTCAGCTCCTCCAAGAGTGAAAATAACCATTCTCGCGGCACTTCTTCCTCCTGTTCCAATGAGGGCTTCCTTGCTTAAGAGTCTGTTGGAATTGGTTTCGCTATTCTAAGTTCAATGATTCTTAGACATCACTTAAAATAATAATAATAATAATAATAAAGTAGACAAAACCATTCGTATTCTTACTTATTTTAGTCTCTCAACTCAAGAAAGCTTCTCCCTGTCTCTCTCGAGCAAGGGTCGGAAACAGTGGAAGACGCCTCCGCAACTGGAAGTGAGTGCATTAGGGTTAGGTGGGATGGAGTCGTTTAGGCTGCGTATGGTAACGATTCTGATCCCAAAAACTGATTCTAATTAAAATGATTTTTTCTGATTCTGTTTCTGGATAAGTTTTGGAGAACCAGAAACGCGTTTGATAACTGCACAAAATTTATATTTGAAAAACTGTTTTTCTTTCTAATTTTTAGGCCTCAATTTATGAAAATGAGTTCAAACTAGCATAATCTAAGCTTTTTCTATTTTTAGGAAATTTCTAAACTTTTTGTGATTTTTTAAAAAAATTTCAATTTTTTTCAAAATTTTTTATTTTATTTTATTAGGTTGAGAGAAAAGTGACAAAAAATTGAAAGGAAAAAGTGAAAGATGTGAGATTTCATTATGTTTTGTGATTGTCAAAACTGATTCTTTTTCAGAACCAACTTTTTTTGGTTCTGGATTTTGCTCTAAAACTGATTCTGATCTTCTAAAACTGATTCTGGGAACAGAATCAGAATCAGAATTATTTGGGTTACCAAACATGATTCTCATTCTTTATTGTTCCAGGAACAGAATCAAAGAATGAGAATGGTTACCATACGCAGCCTTAGCATCTCGATGTCGACTCAGCATGTCTCCGGGTGAAAAAGTTTCCCAAGGGTTCGGCGGTGGGTTTTGCCGGGCGTACATTCCCCATGGTCAGTCAGGAACTTCCTGGTCGGGCTGAAATATTCCCGACCCGATCTCATTGAGTCCGGGCTAGATATTTTTCGGACGGAGGCCCGGCCCGGCCCGGATCGTGAAGCCCGAACCTCTTGCATCTGCGCATATCTTATCCTCTCTTCCTCTTCGCTTTATAAACCAAGCGCTCGCCGTGTTCCTCTCTCTCGTGGCCTCCCTCCCTCCGCCTAAACCCTTAT
This sequence comes from Psidium friedrichsthalianum, assembly GCA_019149425.1. Taxonomy (NCBI): domain Eukaryota; kingdom Viridiplantae; phylum Streptophyta; class Magnoliopsida; order Myrtales; family Myrtaceae; genus Psidium; species Psidium friedrichsthalianum. The sequence goes on from JAGVVM010003198.1 coordinate 45,422, forward strand.
CCCTTCTAGTGAGAGAGAGAGAGAGAGAGAGAGAGAGAGAGAGGGAGCTCAGCCAGTGACGCAGCCATGTCCACTCTCTCTACTGCTGCCTCGTCCCTTAGCCTCCCTTCGTTCGCTCCCAAGGCCGTCGGCTCCTTCCCTCTCAAGCCCACTTCGCTCTCTCCCCTCGCACTCAGTCTCCGCCTCAGCCTCAGCCTCAAGTCACTCTCCGCCTCCCTTCCGTCGCCGTGCTTCGACGTAGCTCCCACTCCCAGGGCTCCCCGGCCTCCCGCTTCTCCGCCGCGTCGCCGTGTCTTCCGACATCGACCAGGAGGAGGAAGGAGAAGGGGGTTT